>VKOC01017101.1:0-49424 GCA_009364415.1 Spea multiplicata
ATGCCACTGGTCTCCCTCCCTGTTCAATTAGTTAGTCTGTGCCGGGTTAAATGTCCGTACGAGCGACCAATAAAGTCGCTCGTACGGACATTTAACTAATTGAACAGGGAGGGAGACCAGTGGCATCGGCAGGGTAAGTTGCAGCATTGAGGTTTTAAAACCCCAATGCTGCAACTTACCCGGCACATCCCACTGGTCTCCCTCCCCGTTCAATTAGTAAGTCTGTGCCGGGTTAAATGTCCGTACGAGCGACCAATAAAGTCGCTCGTACGGACATTTAACTAATTGAACAGGAAGGGAGACCAGTGGCATCGGCAGGGTAAGTTGCAGCATTGGGGTTTTAAAACCCCAATGCTGCAACTTACCCTGCCGATGCCACTGGTCTCCCTCCCTGTTCAATTAGTTAGTCTTTGCCGGGTTAAATGTCCGTACGAGCGACCAATAAAGTCGCTCGTACGGACATTTAACTAATTGAACAGGGAGGGAGACCAGTGGCATCGGCAGGGTAAGTTGCAGCATTGAGGTTTTAAAACCCCAATGCTGCAACTTACCCGGCACATCCCACTGGTCTCCCTCCCCGTTCAATTAGTAAGTCTGTGCCGGGTTAAATGTCCGTACGAGCGACCAATAAAGTCGCTCGTACGGACATTTAACTAATTGAACAGGAAGGGAGACCAGTGGCAACTGCAGGGTAAGTTGCAGCATTGGGGTTTTAAAACCCCAATGCTGCAACTTACCCGGCACATCCCACTGGTCTCTCTCCCTGTTCAATTAGTTAGTCTTTGCCGGGTTAAATGTCCGTACGAGCGACCAATAAAGTCGCTCGTACGGACATTTAACTAATTGAACAGGAAGGGAGACCAGTGGCAACTGCAGGGTAAGTTGCAGCATTGGGGTTTTAAAACCCCAATGCTGCAACTTACCCGGCACATCCCACTGGTCTCTCTCCCTGTTCAATTAGTTAAATATCCGTACGAGCGACCAATAAAGTCGCTCGTACGGACATTTAACTAATTGAACAGGGAGGGAGACCAGTGGAATCTGCCGGGTAAGTTGCAGCATTGGGGTTAACTTTAACGTTTTTTTAAAGGGTTAAGGGGCCGTGCAAGTGAGCCTATTGGTCGCTTGCACGGCCCTTTAACCTATGGATTTCCGCTCCCGTTAACCCCTTCGATGCTGTGTTAGATAACGCAGCATCGAAGGGGTTAACGTGAGCAGAAATCCATAGGTTCGCTGTCAGGGGTTACAAAGACCATGCGAGTGAGCCTATTGGTCACCTGCAGGGTCTTCCTCTGGCATCAACCAATTGGTTGATGCCAGAAGAGGTCCCTGTAGGCGACCAATAGGCTCATTCGCACTGCCCAGTAACCCGGAAGTTCACTTCCGGGAACTGCCGCGATGCCGCGAAGCCGCAAAGCTGCGAAGAAAAGGTAAGTTAGAAGGGGGGGAAGAATGGTAGACGAAGACGAAGACAATCACGAAGATCTTCGTGGTGTATGTCTTCGTCTTCGCCTACGTTTTACTGCCGCCGTCTTCTCTTCGGCGTGTCTTCGGAACGAACACGAAAACGCACTCTTCGTGTTCGTTTCCATGTTCGCCCGAAGACGAATGCACAAGTCTACTAAATACCACCGATTCGCCAGTTTATATTGCATCTCATTTAGATTCAAACAGTTTATATTTTTATATGATATATACAATGATTTGTTCCATTCTTCTGATTTAATTGTAATATCTAAATCTCTCTCCCATTTTTTAATTGCTGAAGGGATATACTCCTTTTTAAGTAACGTTATCAAAGTTAATGCTTTTGACAGCAGTTTTTTTTGTGATTCCCCTGCCACTAGATCGCATAAGAGTTTTTGTGCTTTTAAATTTTGATTCCACTTTATCGATTTTAATAAAAAACTTTTAACTCTTAAATAGTTATATGCTTCACCTGTTGATAAATTAAATTCTAATTGAAGGTGAGAGAAGGACTTCATGTTGGGGCCGTTGATTAGATCTTTTATTCTATAAGCGCCTCCTTGTATCCAAGTTTTTAGGTTTATATTGTCCATTAGATTTTCTATAATATCTAACGATAAATCCACTATTATCTTATTTTTTAGACCTAGCTTACTTCTTACCCAGGTCCAATTCATGTACAAGTGTTTTAGGACTATGCTGTTTATAGTTGGCATTGATTCTGTCGCTCTCTTATGGGGGATCCAAAAAAAAGTTTGTAAATCTTTAAAAGTGTATATATTTATAGTCTCACCTCTATACCAAGGCTCCTGAATAGATTCCTTTCTCTGTGAAATACTGGCATGCATTAACAGAGCTGCCTGTGAATATTCTTGGATTAGGGGAACACTTAATCCACCTTGCTGTTTATTTTTTGTAATCAATTTAACATTTAATCTCGGTTTCTTACCTCCCCAGATAAATCTGTTTATGGCGCCTTGGATTAGGTCTAGCCAGCTATAGGGTATATTCAGTGGAATCATCCTAAACAAATATATAAATTTGGGTAGGATATATGCTTTCACAACATTTATCCTCCCCCACCATGAGATAAATAGGTTTCGCCATTTTTTAAAGGATAAATTCATATCTTTAATCATGGGGAGTAAATTTTTTTCAACCCATGTATTTGGGGTATTTGTAATTTTGACACCTAAATATACTAAGGTTTCATTTGTACAACTGAAACCAATTCTCTCGATTTCTTTCTTTTGTGTTTCATTAAGATAGGATGATAGCGCTATTGATTTATTTATATTTAGTTTATAATTAGAAATAAAACTAAATTGGTGTATTAGCTTCATAATCTGATTCACTGAATTCACTGGGTCTTTAATTGTAAGTAAAATATCGTCTGCGTAAAGTTTGATTTTTTGTGTATCTCCCTCTTCACAGCCCATTATCCCAGAACTACTTCTAATATCTCTTGCAAGAGGTTCTAAGAAGTTCCATAGTAACTAAATTATGGTCGGACCATGTTGTTTCATGTATTTTGATGTTTTTTGCTTTTAATACTAAATTGCATTCTCCCAAAATTAAATCGATACGGGAGTATGAATTATGTGTTTTAGAAAAACATGTAAAATCTTTTTCTATAGGATGGGCAATTCTCCAGATATCAAATAACGCATGCGATTTTAACAAAGCTTGGAATCTCTGAGCTTGTAGAAGAAGATTTCGATCATTAATAATTCTCTTTGAAGACATTTTATCTAAATGAGGGTCTAAGATGCAATTGAAGTCTCCCATCCAGATTAAAAAACCCTGTTTTACCTTCTGAACTTTTCCTAATAGATTAGACAAATAGCGAGCTGGAGAGGTATTAGGTGCATATATATTTACTAATGTGAGTAGTATATTATTAATTTCAACAATAGCTATAATATATCTACCATCAGGATCAGTTTCTACATATTTAAATTTTAAGAACCATAGGTTCGCTGTCAGGGGTTACAAAGACCATGCGAGTGAGCCTATTGGTCACCTGCAGGGTCTTCCTCTGGCATCAACCAATTGGTTGATGCCAGAGGAGGTCCCTGTAGGCGACCAATAGGCTCATTCGCACTGCCCTGTAACCCGGAAGTTCACTTCCGGGAACTGCCGCGAAGCCGCAAAGCTGCGAAGAAAAGGTAAGTTAGAAGGGGGGGGAAGAATGGTAGACGAAGACGAAGACAATCACGAAGATCTTCGTGGTGTATGTCTTCGTCTTCGCCTACGTTTTACTGCCGCCGTCTTCTCTTCGGCGTGTCTTCGGAACGAACACGAAAACGCACTCTTCGTGTTCGTTTCCATGTTCGCCCGAAGACGAATGCACAAGTCTACTAAATACCACCGATTCGCCAGTTTATATTGCATCTCATTTAGATTCAAACAGTTTATATTTTTATATGATATATACAATGATTTGTTCCATTCTTCTGATTTAATTGTAATATCTAAATCTCTCTCCCATTTTTTAATTGCTGAAGGGATATACTCCTTTTTAAGTAACATTATCAAAGTTAATGCTTTTGACAGCAGTTTTTTTTGTGATTCCCCTGCCACTAGATCGCATAAGAGTTTTTGTGCTTTTAAATTTTGATTCCACTTTATCGATTTTAATAAAAAACTTTTAACTCTTAAATAGTTATATGCTTCACCTGTTGATAAATTAAATTCTAATTGAAGGTGAGAGAAGGACTTCATGTTGGGGCCGTTGATTAGATCTTTTATTCTATAAGCGCCTCCTTGTATCCAAGTTTTTAGGTTTATATTGTCCATTAGATTTTCTATAATATCTAACGATAAATCCACTATTATCTTATTTTTTAGACCTAGCTTACTTCTTACCCAGGTCCAATTCATGTACAAGTGTTTTAGGACTATGCTGTTTATAGTTGGCATTGATTCTGTCGCTCTCTTATGGGGGATCCAAAAAAAAGTTTGTAAATCTTTAAAAGTGTATATATTTATAGTCTCACCTCTATACCAAGGCTCCTGAATAGATTCCTTTCTCTGTGAAATACTGGCATGCATTAACAGAGCTGCCTGTGAATATTCTTGGATTAGGGGAACACTTAATCCACCTTGCTGTTTATTTTTTGTAATCAATTTAACATTTAATCTCGGTTTCTTACCTCCCCAGATAAATCTGTTTATGGCGCCTTGGATTAGGTCTAGCCAGCTATAGGGTATATTCAGTGGAATCATCCTAAACAAATATATAAATTTGGGTAGGATATATGCTTTCACAACATTTATCCTCCCCCACCATGAGATAAATAGGTTTCGCCATTTTTTAAAGGATAAATTCATATCTTTAATCATGGGGAGTAAATTTTTTTCAACCCATGTATTTGGGGTATTTGTAATTTTGACACCTAAATATACTAAGGTTTCATTTGTACAACTGAAACCAATTCTCTCGATTTCTTTCTTTTGTGTTTCATTAAGATAGGATGATAGCGCTATTGATTTATTTATATTTAGTTTATAATTAGAAATAAAACTAAATTGGTGTATTAGCTTCATAATCTGATTCACTGAATTCACTGGGTCTTTAATTGTAAGTAAAATATCGTCTGCGTAAAGTTTGATTTTTTGTGTATCTCCCTCTTCACAGCCCATTATCCCAGAACTACTTCTAATATCTCTTGCAAGAGGTTCTAAGAAGTTCCATAGTAACTAAATTATGGTCGGACCATGTTGTTTCATGTATTTTGATGTTTTTTGCTTTTAATACTAAATTGCATTCTCCCAAAATTAAATCGATACGGGAGTATGAATTATGTGTTTTAGAAAAACATGTAAAATCTTTTTCTATAGGATGGGCAATTCTCCAGATATCAAATAACGCATGCGATTTTAACAAAGCTTGGAATCTCTGAGCTTGTAGAAGAAGATTTCGATCATTAATAATTCTCTTTGAAGACATTTTATCTAAATGAGGGTCTAAGATGCAATTGAAGTCTCCCATCCAGATTAAAAAACCCTGTTTTACCTTCTGAACTTTTCCTAATAGATTAGACAAATAGCGAGCTGGAGAGGTATTAGGTGCATATATATTTACTAATGTGAGTAGTATATTATTAATTTCAACAATAGCTATAATATATCTACCATCAGGATCAGTTTCTACATATTTAAATTTTAAGTCCAGATCTTTAGAAAATAATATAGCTACACCTCTTTTTTTCTTTGTTTTTATTAATGCATGTATGAAATACGGAAATCTCTGATTTCTTAATTTAATATTATCCACAAGGCGCCAATGCGTTTCCTGAAGGAAACATATATTTATTTTTTCTTCCCATAGCCTTTGCAATACTATATGTTTGTTTGGGTCGAATTAAGGCCTTGGGTATTTATCGTACCAAGTCTAATCATCTTTAGTTAGATTAGCAATCTTACATATTCTCCCAATGAGTCTCACACTGTATATCCTTTGTATAGTATAAACATGGAATCCACAAAAAAACAAGACAACAATTAAAAACATTAAACATATTTGTAGGAATAGCATCCACCGATGTATTTGCCTACAGCCGCACCATTTCTCCCCTCTCATAGTGCGGATAATTAATGCCATCAATCAGATGACAAGTGGAGTCTAGGTATAGATTGTAAATTATTGACTAAATATAAATATGCCCGTATTAATTCCAAAGAGAACAAGGAGGAAAAAAAAATAAAAAAATTTCATCAAATAAAATTATAACATATATATTCAAGTAAAATACCTAATATACCTCATAAAGTGCAATAAATCTAAATTGTTTTAATTATCTCATCCTAATTACTTACTAAATGGCCAAAATTATTCATTATTCATGTCAAAAATTCACGTGTATATTACTTATAATATCAGTATCATGTTTTTACGATATCTTAAAAAGAAAAGATAGGTAGCTAAGAATATTCGTGTCGAAATTCATGTCACGTGTATATTGCTTATAATGTTAATATCGTGTTTTTTACCGTGTCTTAAGTGAAAAAAAAAAAATATATATATATTTTTACGAAAAAAAAAACAAAAAAAACCTATTTCGTCAAATAAAGTTATGCCTAATAAATTCAAGTTAAAATGTTTTATACCTCATACAGTGCACTAAATCTAAATTATTTTAATTATCTCCTCCTTGTTACTTACTAAGTGGTTAGGAGTATTCGTGTCAAGAATTCATGTCACGTGTATATTACTTATAATGTTAATATCGTGTTTTTACCGTGTCTTAAGTAGAAAGAAAAGAAAAAAAAAAACCATGTTCAAAAAACAGCAATATGACATATAAACTCAAGTGAAATACCTAATATACTGTAACGTACCTGGCTGCCGGTCCCTCCGGGTCCGCGGATCCTCAGCCGCCACGGAAGAGGGGGAGACCCCCACCTTGCCGCAGCAGCATCAGCCGCCACGGAAGAGGGGGAGACCCCCCACCTTGCCGCAGCAGCATCAGCCGCCACGGAAGAGGGGGAGACCCCCCACCTTACCGCAACAGCCACAGCCGCCGAGGAGAAGGGGGAGACCCCCCGCCCTACCACAGCAGCTTCAACCGCCGCGGAGGAGAGGAAGACCCCCCTCCTCCGCAAGACAGCTTCTGCCGCCGCGAGGACGGGGAAGACCCCGCAACTCCACACGGCAGCCGCCGCCTTCTGAAACCTGGTCCGGTCCTGCCGCACGTACACGCTCTTCCGCACGCCACCTAGTGGCGCCAGCCGGTACTACAGGTCCTTTTAGAAATTTGAGATCTCGCCAACCCCAAGATGGCCGCGGACCGGAAGTGACGTAACGGCATTTGAATTTATGGCGGGAAAATGCTAATTGAAGTCTGCACTTCCTCTTTCTATTTAAGAGCCTCAGAAACCTTTCAGCCTTGCCTTCTGATGGTTGTACCTATCTTGCATAGTGTCATCTCAGTACGCGTTCCTGTTGTTTTCCCGTTACCGACTCGGCTTGTTCCTGATACTGATTCCTGGCGTTTGACTCTGGCTTTCCTCACGTTTATCCTGACTTCTGGCTTCCTGACCTCGGCTTACCCTGCTACGATCCTGACTTCTGGCTTCCTGACCTCGGCTTGCTCATTGGCGATTCTGTACTGGACTCTGGTTTCCTGTCTATTGGACTTGCACACGCTGCTCTACCTGATTACAGGTTCTACCTTACGCTGTGCGTGACATATACCTCATAAAGTGCACTAAATCTAAATTATTTTAATTATCTCATCTTGTTTACTTACTAAATAGCAAGGGATATTCATATCAAAAGTTCATCTCACGTGTATATTACTTATACCATTAATATCATATTTTTACAGTGTCTTACAATATAAAAAAAAAAAAAAATTCAATTTCATCAAATAAATTCATAACACATAAGTTCAAGTGAAATATCTAATATACCTCATAAAGTGCATCAAGTCTAAATTATTTTAATTATCTCGTCCTAGTTACTTACTAGGTAGCTAGGAATATTCGTGTCAAAAATTTATGACACGTGTATATTACTTATAATCTAAATATCGTGTTTTTACCGTGTCTTAAGTGAGAGAAAATAAATAAATAAATAAATAAATAAATGAATTTAATCTTTTCTCTTGTAACCATTTCTCCAGGTTCTCAGGTGTATCGAGAGTCCAAGTTTTAAATTCATATGTGAGCGTAATTTTGGTCGGAAAAGTCCATCTATATCAAATATTATTTTTCCTCAAAATAGTTGTAAGATGCGCATACTGCCGTCTTCTTGATCATGTAAGGTAAGAGAGGTCTGGGAGGATTTTAATTTTATTATACGGTTCTGGCAGTGGGTTTTCTCTATGCATTCTTAGAATCTTCTCTCGAATTTGAAGGTTTGCACAACCCATCAAGATATCACGGGGTATTTCTGAAGATAAGTCTGCTGCTTTTGCAGATCTATAATAACGATCCCATATGGATATGTGGGGTTCTTGAGTAATCCCCAATTTTAAGAAGAAGTCTTTAAGGAACCTTTCTAAAGAATCAGTTGTTAAACTCTCCGGGATTCCTCTTATTCTCAAATTAATTCGTCTTGCACGGTCTTCAAAATCTGCTATTTTCAATTCCAAAGCCTCTATTTTTGTGGTGTTCTGTGAAATATTATCTTGATGAGACAGATCCTGTATAGTTAAATTTTCTAATTTCTCTTCATTTTTTTCACCCGTATAGCGACGGATAGTAAATCAGATCTTATTCCCTGCATCTGTATTTGGATTTCAGATTTTATTTTCTCGAATTGATCATCCAAAGCCATTTTAAGTTGCTCTTGAATTATAGGAGTTAAATCTCCTGCCGAAGCTGAATTGATTTTTTGATGTATTTCCTCCCCAAGGCTTGTATTCAATGTTTGTTCCAATACTGATCTTTCATTCTCGGGTTTAGAGGTTTGTGGTGGAAAAAAAGATAGTCTTTTCTCAGGTCTGTCTTTTTTCTCGTCCCTTTTCTCTCTTCTAAGGGATTTCTCAAAGGGCTTTTTTGCCGCCATTCTTGTTTGTCTTTTTCTTTCCTTTTTTCCTTTCTTTCCCCCCTTCTCCTTCTTTCCTTTTTCTTCCCCCTTTTTTTTTCTCTTTTCTTTATCCTATTTTTCTCCTTCTTTCCTCCCTCACTCTCCCTTCTTTTTTTTTTTTTTTTCTTTTTTTTTTCTTTCTATTTCCCTTCTCTTTCTGGTAAGATGCCTCTAGCTAAATAACCCTCTATTTTGTATTTCTAGGTCTTTCCTTCTTACTTTATTTACTATAATATAATATAATATGAGGTGTTTCAGTAAGATATCATATGTAACTCATATATAGCTTATGTGTGGCAATAATACCTCTTTCCTTCTTAGATACTTCAATAGAATAGATGCAGTTTGAGTAATATACCATATATGGCTTATATATGTTCATTAGCAGTCCATAAGGGATATCAAATTTCATCCACAATTTCATCCACAAAATTATCCAAAAAAATATCCAATAACTCGGCAATAAAATATGATAAAGAAAAAAAAAAAAGCAGTCAAAAAGAAAAAAAGAGTCCACTTATCTGAAAAATATATCCGTTTCACAGATCCACAGATCATACATATCGTACGGCCGTCCACCCCCGTAGATTAATCTTTTGCTGCACTGGGCCAGGCCGCAGCTCTCCTCATTATAGCTCACAATTATGGCTCACTTATTACGGGAGCAGCCTCGTATGGAGCTCCGATAGTGGCGACAGCCGTGATAATTGTGGCGATGGCAGCCGCCGTACCAGCTGCTTCAATGGCTAAGACCGCCACAGCCACCGCAGTCTAAGAGACCCAGCGGTCTCGATCTCAGTCTCTGCTGCAGCGGCTAGCACCGCCACAGCGGTATAAGGAATCCCCGCGATCCCGGTCCCGGTCTATGTGTAGACGTTGCAGCGGCGGAACAGCAGCGGCGGAACAGCAGCGGCGGAACAGTGGTGACGGCAGATATTATAAAGCCGGGAATATCGGCAGACTCTCAATGCGCCACAGGGTTTGTTTGGGCCTCTCCTGCCCTAGACTCCATTGCCCCGAGCGTGGCACGAGCGCGTGCGCGTGTTACGTCATGGCTCCACCCCCCCAAGAATGCCAATTATCGGAAATTAATGCCCGCTCCACAGCATGCATGTTGTTGAAGTTAAAACAAAAGTTCTATGCGAAAGGCAATAGAGCCGACTCTCTTCTGGCCAGAAAACCTAAACAAATAGTTTCTCTATCCCGTCCCTCTCACATCATTGACAGTGGGGGTCGCGAGATTCGTAACCCTTCGCAGATGGTAGAGGCTTTCGCTGCATATTACTCCAAATTATATAACCTGCATCACGACACCACCATTTCTCAACCCTCGCTCACAAACATTACCACCTATTTGGAGTCCACACACTTACCCACCCTTGCGCCTGAACTTTCTGACTCGCTAGAGTTGAGGGAGATCGAGAGAGCCATCTGTCATCTCAAAAAGGGCTCGGCCCCGGGTCCGGATGGATTCACTGCTGCATATTACCGTTCTTTCTTACCTACTCTAGGACCTCATCTGCTTTCTCTTTTCCGCTCCTTTATGTCATCTGGCGTCGTCCCCTCCGAGAACCTTAGAGTGCATATAGTCACCTTGCCCAAAACCGGTAAGCCGCCCAGGGTGTGCCCTAACTTTCGCCCCATTTCTCTTCTCAATACCAACCTAAAAATGTATGCGAAAATATTGGCAAACAGATTAGCCCCGCTCCTACCCTCCCTTCTACACCCTGATCAGGTCGGCTTTGTCTTGGGCCGTCAGCCCTCCGACAATACCCGCAAGTTTCTAAATTCCCTTTGGGACGCAGCTAAACACAAACGCCCCAGCCTTTTCATTTCTTTCGACGCCGAAAAGGCGTTCGACAGACTTCACTGGGTGTTCTTATCGAAAGTTCTTCATAAATTTAATTCCCCCCTTTATACCAGCGGTCCTGGCGCTCTACGCGTCTCCTACCGCTTGCATTTCCATGATGGGTTTTCTTTCCTCCCCGTTTTACATCACCAATGGTACCCGTCAGGGTTGCCCCCTATCCCCCTTACTCTACACGCTCGCACTTGAACCCTTAGCGGCTAACATATGCGTGGATCCTTTGATTTCTGGTTTTCCCTTACCCAATGCCGACACGAGCAAACTTGGGTTATTCGCGGATGACATTCTGGCGTCGGTTACTTCTCCGGAGCGCTCCCTCCCTGCTCTCTTTGCTCAATTCTCTCGCTATTCTGCCGTCTCTTATCATTCCATCAACATCTCTAAAACGCAGGCGATGTGTCTCCATCTGGACCCGGGTTGCAGGGCTCGTCTCTCCTCTGTATACAAATTTGAATGGAGGAAGTCCCATCTCTCATATTTGGGTATTCGGTTACCCAAGTCGCTTCACGACATAAACACCCTAAATATAACGAGGGTTTGGGACTCGGTGAGGCGGGACATCCTTAGGTAGCGGGGTTATGAACTCTCATGGTTAGGCAGGGTAAATGCCTTAAAAATGACAGCCCTCCCGAAGCTGTTATATCTGCTCCGGGCGGTCCCGATTAAACCCCCGCGGGGGCTTTTATTAGACTTGTGCATTCGTCTTCGGGCAAACATGAAAACGAGCACGAAGAGGCCGTTTTTTTGTTCGTTCCGAAGGAACGTAGAACAGAATACAGTGCCGGCAAACCGTAGGCGAAGACGAAGACTCACAACCACGAAGAATCGAAGATTCTTCGTGATCGTCTTCGTTTTTGCCGCGCAACCGCCAAAATTTCAAACAGGAGTGAGCTGATCCTCGTCTGTCCAATCAGCTCACTCTTGTGACGTCACGCTAAGGGTCTCGTCCAATGCCTGTGCTGCTGTTTTTTGAATTCTGAAGGCGCCTTTATAAGACCAGAGCTTGCCTGAGAGATCCATTCATTTTTCGCTGTGACTGCTTTGGCAACACTGCTGTGCTGCATCCGAGCGTTACAGAGAGAGATTGTTCTGTTCTGTGTGAGACTGGTAAGCCTTAGCCTGCCATTTCTCACTGTGTACTTCATCCTCACTTCAGTGCTACTTAATTAATATATTTAATAATAATAATTTGATTAATTTAATTTTTTTTAATTTAATTTGTCATCAACTTTAGTGTAAGTGCTGTTGAGTTGACAGTGCACCCAGTGCCTCAGTGGCACTGGGGTGCCCTTGCCCTGGGCTGGCACTAGTGCCTATTGCCTGTCCTGCTTAAATAAATTAAATAGAATTTATAAATTACAATTTAATAGAATCTATAATTTAATAGTTCATTATAATATTATATATATATATATATTTGTCAGTCATATATATATATATACTATAGTATACTAGTGTAGAGTGTACTGTAGACATTCATCTACTAGTGTCTAATTTAAAATCAGTAATATTAATTAATATAATTAATAATTGAATTCATTATAAAATTATATATATATTTGTCAGTTATAGTTAGTAATAGTATACTAGTGTAGAGTGTACTGTAGACATTCAAGACATCTACTAGTGTCTAATCTAAAATCAGTAATATCAATAATTCTCTAATTCTTTCTTATCTTAATAGTTAATTAAATTAGCTATAAATAAAAGTAATAATATTAATTAATTACTACTAGCGTATAGTTCAGCTAATCTTATTAGTACTGGTGCTGCAGCGCTATAGTTTGTGCTTTGTTTTAGCAACAGTAAGAGACCAAGTCAATTTTTCTTAATTAATCTTTCATTTTATTTCATTTGTTTTGCTCACCTCAGTCCATCAGTGAAGTGAACTTGTTGGGCTAGTGAGTGCAGCCGCATAAGTGCTGTGTTTTTTTTTGATCAGCAAGCAGTGACGTTAACTGTTTTGCAAAGATTTTCTCATTTATTTTACATTTTATTTCAATTTTATTAAAAGTACCCTTAGTGTTTTGCTCACCTCAGTCCATCAGTGAAGTGAACTTGTTGGGCTAGTGAGTGCAGCAAGCAGTGAAGATAACTGTTTTGCTGTGACATTTTATTTTATTTCTAATTCTTTTCAAGAAAAATTGACTGTGACGAGCTGTACTAAGCAAAGCTTCAAGCTACTAGCTGTAGTACTAAAATAATTCTAATCTTCTTTAATCTTAATCTATAATATATTATAAATAATAATATTCTAATTCATAATCTATAATATAAGTAATTCTAATTCTAAATTCTAATTCATAATCTATATTCTTCTATCTATAATACATAATATATATTAGTAAATTAGTTCTAATCTATTAATATTATATAACTTAATATTAATTAAGAAATCATATACTTAATCTGATTTAACCTCACTTTAGCTTAGTGGGTTTGAGAGCGTCTGCCTAGAGGTAGACTTATAGTAAGGAAATATAGCTTTAGGCTAGCATAGTAGTAGGCTAAGCTCTTAGGCCCGTGTAAATTCAAATTAAAAATAAAATACTGCTAGTTATAAAATAGTTAATCTTGAGTTAACAATTTAAATAACTTTAGCACTTTGGCAGATTGCACACAACAGCACAGTGCAGTAGTGCATAGTTTTACTTAGTAGCACTGAAGAGAACTTCCTCTAATTTTTTTGTCTTTAATTTGTTTTTCCTTTTTTTTATTTTTATTTTTTTATAGTTTTTTAAACACTACACTACACTACACACACAACACAAAATTTGAAATGGATCCTCCTTTTGGGACTAAGGAGGGACAAGCTCCATCTACCACCACCACCACCAGCACCACCACCAGCGCCAGTTCTAAGATGCAGCCTTTGCGTCAGTCTAGTCGGCCAAGTAGGCCAAGCTCTCGCTTATCATTTGGGGAAGCATTGCTTGAAGGATTATCAAGTAAAGGAAAGGCACCAAAAGCAGGCAGTAGTAGTGCGGCTAGGCCTACAAGCTCTATGGTTTTTTACGGAAAGCCTAAAGCACCAGCAGCACGTTCAAAGTTAAAGGGTAGCACAAGTAGTACTAGCCCAGTGACTAAAAAGAAAGTGCCTTTTGCCCCAAGCATCATCTTCCCCATCCACAAGCAGCATGCACGGTACCAAGCAGAGCCAAATTAGCAGCAAGACTCAGAGGGGTCCCAAACCAAAGCGATCTCATTCCTTTGTAGGGAAAACCACCACCACCACCACCCCCACCTCTACCGCGTCTACCACCACTAGTGCTGCGCCTACTGTTCCCACCGGTACCGCCACGCCATGTCCTCCTAGTACCTCTAGCAAGCCACCAAGTCCTTACAGTATTTTTGTAAAGACAGTTAGAGAGATGGCTACACATAGTACTGGAAATCCAGCTAGCGAGGTACCAGAGGAGCCTGAGACTGAGAGGCCAAGTGTTCTGTTCTTCCTGCTCGCACTACTACTACTACTAGTCACGATATCAGTCTTAGCTCCAGCCTAGCAGGAATTCCATTTGATCTGGCTAATGAAGAACTAGACTATGAGCCAGAGGAAGTAGAGGAGATTAGTGGCCAGGAATCAGATTCCTCAGGGAGCAGTGTACAAATGACTAGTGCACAATTTTCCCCTGAGCCTCCACCTTCTCCGCTGCGATCATCACCACCACCAGCAGCAGCAGCAAAACCTACCAAATCTGCTAGACTTCAAGCAATTAGCAGTCCCACTATGGCCAGTACTGGTAGTACCACCAGTGCCACTACCACCACCACCACTAGTTCTGCCGCTGTTCATCCACCCCGAGCAGTACAAGCAGCACCCAAGGCACACCCCAAGGCTATTCGCGCCCCAATTTGGGAGCACTTTGAAAATGTGTAGAAGAAGGGCGCTATGGAAAGTGCAAACACCGTGGGAAGCTAATAAGCAGAGGGAAAGTGTCTGGCCATTTCACCAGTGCTAGCATGAAGCATCACCTCAGCACTCAACACAACGCTGTGCTATTGGGGAAAGATGCAGAAGTAAAACGTAGTGCAGGCAGTGGTAAAACCCCAACAGCTGATTCTGAGCCAATAGCAGCAGCTAGTGCTGGCAGCCAGAGACCAAGGCAGGTTGGAGCACTGCATGCCCAGCCCACCCTGGAAGAATTTGGGGCATTCCACTCCAAGAGAACGATGCCCAAACAGCAGGCCAATAAAGTAACGCGACTTATTGGTCAGTTCATTGCTGTTGGAGGGGCATCCTTCTCTATGATCAAAGGGGAGCCTTTCAAACAATTGATGGCGGCTGTGGCTCCACAATACACAGTTCCGTCACGTTCCACTTTCAGCAGGAACATTGTCCCCTCGCTGTATCGGTCCTGTGTTGCAGCAGTGAAAGAGGAGCTTTCCAAGGCTGCTGGTCAGTGTGTTCATTTCACTACAGATTTGTGGAGTGCACCTAGCGCCCAGCATGCCTTTCTTTCTTTGACAGCACACTGGTGGCAGCCCGGTGTGTCTAAGGAAGCTGCTGCAGCAGGCTACCGATCATTCCTTCTCCATGCAGAAGTGATGGATGAAAAGCACACTTCCAAAATTTTCTGCATGCGATTAGGAAAATGTTTAGCCTTTGGGTGGGAGCAGAGGCGGGCACCAATGTTGAAGTTGGTTTTGTGGTAACTGACGGAGGTGCCAATATGGTGAAAGCGCTGCAAGATGGTCATATTGTTGGTGTGCGCTGTGCAGCCCACATCATCCATCTTGTAGTGAAGGCAGCAATGTCAGAAGGAACTAATGTGGCAGCAGTAGTTCTGTCCCGCTGCAGAAAGATCGCTGGGCACTTTCACCATAGCGTTAAGGCTAGCCAACTTTTGAGGGAAGAGCAAGAGAGGTCAGGTCTTCCCGTACACTGCCTACGTCAGGATGTCAGTACACGGTGGAACTCCACGTTAGACATGCTGGAGAGGATTTTGGAGCAGCAGAGGGCAATCCATAATCTTGCCTCAGAGCACAATATTGGGATTACATCTCCATTGAATAGGGAGGATTGGACAGTGATCGCCCAGCTAGTGGCAGTCCTTAAGCCATTCAGGGATGCCACAGACAATTTAAGCTCAAACACTGCCAGTCTGGCCCAGGTAATTCCAGTGTTCTCCCATCTAGGCAGCAAGATGGATGTGTTCCTTGAAAACCGTGAGGCTACATCCTGATGTAGCAGCCATAGTCAGGAAGCTGAAGGATCTGCTAAAAGTACACCTTCGCAAACGAATGGAAGAGAGTCCCAAAATGATGCTAGCGTGCCTTTGTGATCCAAGAATTAAGGGAAAGCTAGCTTTGAAATTCAATGTTCTCAGTAGCTACCGGGAGCAATTGGTCAACAAGGTGCGTGACTGGCAGCGTAAAATGGGAATGCTGTCCGAGGAGGGGGAGGTGCAGGAGGAGGAAGAGATGATGTGGTCTGCTACCCCTAGCAGCAGCATCAGCAGCAGTGCCACAAGCAGCACAACACAGCTGAGTGGAGCAGCTGCGTTTTGGGAAGAGGCACTTGGGAGTATAGTTGGACCATCTGACAGAGCTAGCAGCAGAAAGGATAGTAGTGCTGCTGAAATGGTCAAACTTTACCTCTGTGAAGTTCCTTCTGCGCCTAATGTTGATCCTCTTAGCTACTGGGATGAAAAGAGTAGTGTGTGACCTGCATGGGTTGCGCAGCAGCTTATATCATGTCCGCCAACCACTGTTCAAAGTGAGCGCGTGTTTTCTATGACTGGAAACATACTGAGTCCACAGCACTCACGCATGGCACCTCATCTGATGGAGCAGATTGCCTTTCTTAAATTCAATCTGCCCAAGTTACCCAGCTCTTAGCTTGGAAAGTTAATTTTTTTTCTCTCTAATGTTTAAGGTAGTTTCTCCCCCTGGTTGCACGTGTTTGTGGTGTGGCAACGTCTGCTACCTCCGCCGGTGTAGCCAATTTACGCTAGGGCCTAGTGTCTGAGTTCTGGAAGTCTGCTCCCAAACGCCAAGGACTGACAGTCTTCGGATGCTTTGC
Source organism: Spea multiplicata (assembly GCA_009364415.1). Taxonomy (NCBI): domain Eukaryota; kingdom Metazoa; phylum Chordata; class Amphibia; order Anura; family Pelobatidae; genus Spea; species Spea multiplicata. Next base: position 16,897 of record VKOC01017101.1, read on the forward strand.
CCTGGGGTGAAACAGGTGAGCGGGTCGTCAATTGCCCACTCATTCACCTTTTCCAATGCTGCTGCTGCTGCTGGTGGTGCCAGCGTCTCTTCTCTGCCAGTTCACTTCCTGGCTAGTGTCATGCCTCAAATGTCCCTAATGGTAAGGGCAGTTTCTCCCCCCTGGCTGCCTCTGTCTGCGGTGTGGCAACGCCTGCTACCTCCGCCAGAGTGGCCAGCTTACGCTAGGGCCTAGTGTCTGAGCTCTGGAAGTCTGCTGCCAAACGTCTAAGACTGACAGTGTTTGGGTGCTTTGCCCTGGGGTGAAACAGGTGAGCGGGTCGCCAATTGCCCACTCATTTGCCTTTCCCATTTTTCAATGCTGCTGGTGGTGGTGCCAGCATCTCTTCTCTGCCAGTTCGCTTCCTGGCTAGAGTCATGCCTCGAATGTCCCTGATGGTAAGGGCAGTTTCTCCCCCCTGGCTGCCGCTGTCTGCGGTGTGGCAACGCCTGCTACCTCCGCCAGAGTGGCCAGCTTACGCTAGGGCCTTGTGTCTGAGCTCTGGAAGTCTGCTGCCAAACGTCTAAGACTGACAGTGTTTGGGTGCTTTGCCCTGGGGTGAAACAGGTGAGCGGGTCGCCAATTGCCCACTCATTCGCCTTTTCCATTTCCTTTTCCATTTCCATTTCATTATTTTCCTTCTGATACACAACCAATCAACCAACCAAACATAACACACACAATAACACAAATAACACAGTGACATAACACATAACACACATAACACATATAACACATACACGTACAATGCACAAATCACAAGGACCTTTCCTCTTGTTATTTGCATTACATTAACACTATAACGCACACTTCACCCTATAACATTTTTTCCATCCACATACCTGCCAACAGACCCAACTTTTTCAGGGACAGTCCTGCTTTTTTCCAGTCCTGTCCCATCTAATTTAGCTAAACTAGGTATGCAAAATGCAAATACACATAGGTAGTTATAGCTCGGTAGGTAACGCTACTATAAACATTTAATAAATATAATCAAGTACTAAATAATAAATCTAACTTTAAAATACATTTAAATAAACCCCTATTTTTTTTTTAAAAAAAACATTAAAATTAAATTATTATTATTTAGACATAATACATCTTTAACCAAACCAGTGCACTGCTACTAATCTTAAACATAACCGTACATTAACCCTAAGCTATTTTTTAGTTCTTGTGCAACATTTTTCCATCCTGATACCTGCCAACACACCCAAGATTTTGGTGGACAGTCCTGCTTTTTTCCAGTCCTGTCCAGTAAAAGTTGGGTTGTTGCAAAGTATGCCATTGTAAATAGGTAGCAAATGTTAGGCATGTATTACAAGTGGTCCAAAATCAATTCAAAAATGTAAAATAATCCCTATTCTTTTATTAAACATCTATGGATGTGTGGTTGTGTATGATAAACGGAGGCCAAGTTCCTTGGAGCATTTGTCTCTAGGTCATTTTGTGTACAGTACACCTCAGTACGTGTGTGCAACTCTATTGGTCGTTTCGGCAGGGGGCTGGCCTGCCATCAACGAATGAAGTGCGTTCTGCAATTCACTCGTTGATGCCAAAGACCAGCCCCCTGCCGAAACGACCAATAGAGTTGCACACACGTTCCTTCGCGGCAGCTGCTGCTGCTGCTCCGATGTGTTGTTAACCCCGTATTAACCAGTTAGGCAACCGGGAAGGAAACGAAGATTAAACGAGCACGAAGAATGTCCGCGAATATTCGCCCGAAGAGAAGACAGGAACGGGCGAATATTCGCGGAATACGAAGGTTTTTTTCCCCCCCGAAGACAAGCACGAAGACGAACACGAAGAGCCCCCAGGTGCCCAAGTCTAATAATTACAATAGGGGTGCCGTGCAAGCGTGCCGCGGCGCTCCCATAAGGTCCTATTAACTAGCTTACTCGCTCCCTCTCCTCCCCATAGTGGCCGCGAGCCGTGGCCGCGCTTACTGAATGACCGCGGCCTGCACTGCCTGCGGGGCTGCCTGCCTCTAATTCTAATGAATGACCGTGGCCGGCAGTTCGCGGCTGCTGGCGCCCCCTCCAAGTAGGCGCCCTAGGTGGGCGCCTACTTTGCCTATAGGTGGCGCCGGCTCTGCAAGGAATTTACGAGACGCTGTAAGTCTTTAAATCAGGTACCTGACCAATTATGGTCAACTGAAAAAAGCTGATACGGGATGGCTAAAAGTTGCGCCGCTGCAGGTAAAATTGAATGAAGGTACTTAGTTTTCCTGTCGGAAGCAGCACCCCCCAAATCCAGCCCAGGAGAAAGCTATTGGTCTAAATATTCAAAGCAATTTCAAGAATGATGTTTAAAATAATTTTTCTATGAAGGATCAATGAGTCAGTATGGAGAAAAGAGGAAAGAAAGAAAATCATGTACGTTATAAAATGGTGATTAAATACATTGGTTTCTTACAGCTGGGGTGCCTACAGAGCTACGTATGATGCGAAATGTAATGGAGAAATATTCACATAAGAAATAAATATTGGCGTTGTATTTCCAGTGCTCAAAGAACAACCATTAAAATAGTACAAGAACAGTATGTGCAACTCTAAACTAGGTCATCTGCACTGTTTGATGTCGGAGCAATATGTTTACATAGCGATTAGTATAATAAGGATATAATACCCGGAATATTTACTGCTAACATATAAAAAGAAAATCATTTTAATTTTAATATGATACTATGGACTAGGCTTTCTTGTTTTTATGAACTTTCCCCCCCCCCCCCAACAAAATCGCTGAAAACAAGGGTCTTCTCTGACAAAACTGACAAAAGCAAACTGCAAAAGTTCAGAAAATTCATCATGATTTGTCCATTCATCGCCACGTGTAGCCGCCATTACAAGCCGTAAAATTGGAAGGACTGTGTATACGATGGTACATATCAAAGACTAAAAGGTAGAAGTAGCTAGAGAGCTGGAGTGTGACATCTAGTTAGCAGAGGCTGAGATAATGCTCATTACTCATATACAATACTTCCTTAACCTTGGGACCAATTATAATTATTATATAGCGCCATCAAATTCCGTAGTGCTGTACAATGGGTAGACAAGTGTCACGAACCGAGGACACAGGTTGATAAGGAGCCCAGGTGCAGGGGATACGAGGGGCTCTGTCTGTACCCCACGATGCATGATGGCTTGGGGTCGGTACAGACAGGCGTCGGAAATAAACCACAGACAGGAGATGCGGATTAAGAGTTGTATTGTAGATGAACAACAATATATATGCAAGGAAAGTCTCTTGGCGGAAAGCCCGCTGTATGGGGCACACTCGGCACGAAGCCCTCGGGATGGGGCACACACGGCAGGAAGCCCTCGGGATGGGGCACACACGGCAGGAAGCCGCACGGGATGGGGGGCACACTACGGCAGGAAAGTCCACGGGCATGGAGTGCAGCACACGCGCCAGGAAAGCCCAACTTTGACACGGGATGGGGCACACGGCACGACTAGAAGCCTCTTGCAGGGCACACGGCACGACTAGAAGCCCTCTTGCAGGGCACATGGCACGGCTAGAAGCCCTCTTCCAGGGCACACGGCTGGTTGCCCACTTGCAGGGCACACGGCAGGTTGCCCACTTGCAGGGTTCTCGACTTGGGAGTCTACTTAGTGGGGCGCTGGCCGCAATTCAGCAACACGGCAGGTTTTGCCCTTGCAGGGTTCCTCCGTACTATATGGAAAGTTACTTAGTGGGGCGCTGGCCCGCAATTCAGCAACAGAGCCGGCAGTTGCCACACTATGCAGGGTACTAGTCGACTTTGGAGTCCACTTTAGTAGGGCGCCTGGCCGCAACTCAAGGAACACGGCAGGTTGCCCACTTGCAGGGTACTCGACTTGGGAGTCCTCTTAGTGGGGCGCTGGCCGCAACTCAGGAACACGGCAGGTGACAAAGCAGGAGCAGATCAGGAACCAAAGCAGGAACAAATCAGGAACCAAAGCAGGAACCAAACAGGCAGTCCTCTAACTTCAATGTCAAGGCCCAGACTGCAGGGCTGGGCAGGTTTATAAAGGCTGTCTTGATCATGAGATCAACTGCAGCTGGACCTGATAACCAGTCTGAGTGGTTCTGAATGGCAAAGGCGGCCACTAGTGGCTGGAAACGTAAAATGAATGGCACAAAGTTTAACCAAGTCCATACAGCGAAGGGTGAACGTTACAACAGGACACAACAAGTAGTATGTTACATTTAGGGTGTATTTACACAATAGGTAAAAGTGCCGTTGTGAGGGATGGACCATTGCAGGAAAGGTGAGCTAAAGGAATATGGGAGGGCGTTAATGTGCTATGTTGTAAGCGTCCTTAAAAAAGCGGGTCTTGAGGGATTTTTTGAAGGAGTAAAGGCACGGGGAAAGGCGAATAGACCAGGGGAGAGCATTCCAGAGGATAGGGGCAGCCCTGGAGAAATCTTGTAAGCGTGCATGATAGCTAGAAATCAGAGACACCGGTTAGTCTCTAGAGATTAGTTAGTATTTAGAGATGAGCAAGGAGATGTAAAAAAGGGAACTGCTGTGAAGGACTTTGAAAGAAGTGGAGGATGTTAAATAAAGTTAAAAAAAAAAACCATACAAAAAAACCCCAATGTTTTACTGTTGTCGCTGGCAGGCGCCCCTGCTACCTATTGTAGCAGGGTCGACCCTGTGCGGTAATGCCGCACACTCCTAAGGCCGGCCCTGGTGGGGGCTGACCGGCCCCCTAGAGTGGTGGGCCCAGTCGCAGTTGCTGCGGGCTTAAGGGGCAGGTGCCCCTTTTGCCCTGCGTTAATGCGGCCGTAGAGGCCGGATAAGCCCAGTCAGTCCGGCCCTGACTGGGCCTTTTTAAGGTAGGGGCCTGGAGCTACAGCTCCATCAGCCCCTACGTCAATCCAGCCCTGGGCGGCCCGGCCCACCAGGCAAGCGCCCGGTGTGCCCAATGGCCAGTATATATACATATATATATACTGTAGGTAGATGCAATATAAGGGTAGTTAATACAACAATAAATATAAAAGACAGTGTTAAAATATAATGTAGAATGTTTAATATAATGTATAAAAATGTGTTTTACCATTAGGCTTCCTCACAGAGTCCCAGCTGGCAGAGTACAGGCTTCTGTTGGTGAGTGAAGGGTAGTAATGGGACACAGATTGCTCTGTGGGTAATCAATCCCTATTACTTGCAATACCTATTTTTATTACCTAAGTCCTCACATTCTGCCAAATGATGTTTCGTCTGTGCAAGTTGAGAGGTGACCTCACTGTGTAATGATCCTTGCCTACAGTGCAAAAGGAAATTTACTTTAAGACTTGCAGAACATATTAGCAAGTCCAATCAAGGTCAATCTATGATCCTAGGTATCCAGGAGTTGAAGAACCAATGGGTTGATAGCCAAATATCTTTTCTTTAAATAGGAGCCATCTGTTTTGTTGCACTTTTACAAAAATACGGCTATCCTGAATTTTACAGAAATCTGATATGTGTTGATATTAGCATATCATCTTAATACTGCATACGGCGAAGATATGCCAACATTTGCAAATTTTGTTATAATTAGGTAGCAAATCTAGGAATAAGGAACTTAGAATTAAAAAACGTGGTGTGCCAGCCCTGCGGCATCAAGCAATTGTTTCAACTGGTGCCAGATTAGTTTTTAAAATTGATCAACTGCCCAAGAATAAAGTCGTCATAAAATTGCCTGGGGGCCAAATTCACAATTGCTTCCAACGTAACTAAGTCATACCTACTTTGGAACAAAATAATAAATGATGTTTACCAAATATTTTATAAGTATAAAACAGCCTTCTGCTCTGACTCCCCATCAACAGGTGACCAGATATCTCATTTCATCTCACCATTGAAGCTTGGGTAAGATTAACAAAGCACCACTAAAATCTATTTTAACACATGCTCGTCTTTACTTCCAATGCAATAATCCTACAATCTATTGGTGTTCTTCTGATAAACAGTTTTTTTTTTGTTCCAGAAATCATTGATGCACTCAAGACTATGTTGTTATTCATTTTTCCTGGGTAGAGATTAATTTAAATCTAGGTTGATTTATTTGGGGCATAAGTAGGAAAATAATGTTTTTTAGCCTGTGGTTATGGATTTAGGGGGCAATTTATGGACTATTGTGTCTTTTTAACCAGAATAATTTATCCAAAGGCAGGTATAATTTGATTTTTCCAATAATTTTGGTTCTCAATTCACAAACAGCCAAGGATATTTTCATCCCTGCCGCATTTATTATGATACAATGGTGTTAAATGTGCATTTGGTGTTTTGTTCCCAGCCAAGCAATTTGTCCAACAAAAATGTGGAAGATTCTTTGTTTGGCTTTCATTCTTGGATACTTCCTCCCACCCATTGATGCTCACTGCAGCTATTGTAAAATATCAGAATGTAAGTGAAATATATTTTATGTTCAAACCCAGTCACTAGGTACCTGTCTATTTAAACTGTTACTGTATGAGGTATAACGTGATATGGTAGAGAACTAATACATGCACTAGGACACACACACTCACTCCAACACACATACTAACACATACACACTAAAATACTCTACTCTACTACACACTCATAATAAAACATTCTCACTTCTTAAAACACTATCACACCTTACCTTGTCCAGAGCCTTGGTCTATGGCTCCTCACATATGGGAGCTGTGATAATCTTACCATAGAGTCACACAACGCCATTGTAACTCTGTCCCACTGCACCTCCTCCCTATTGTCTCCCCGTCTCTCTCTCTCTTATCTCTGCCTTGTTATATTCTCTTTCCATCTGTTGCTCTATCTTTCTTCTCTCTTCCCATAACATTTCTGTTACAATAGATCAAAGTGATTTAAGGCACTTCAAATAAACTTATAAATTGTGATACGTACAAAATAAAAACTAATATTTGGTGCTTTGTGCAAAAAGTAGGAAAAGCTGCCAGCACTAAGCACGTGACCCCCATGTGACTATTAATTAGATAAAGTAGATAAAGTGCAGCGCTCAATAATTTATAACAAATATATTATTAAAGTGAATAAATAAAATGCTGTGCAGTATTGAATACAATTAATATATCTATTGTATCAATGTAACATGTACCAATGTGAATAAAGTATAATTGAAAAGTAAAAAACATATACCGTATTTGCTCGATTATGAGACGACCCTGATTATAAGACGACCCCCCCAAAAGTTTAATATTAATTTAGGAAAAAAAGAAAAAGCCTGAATATAAGTTGACCCTATAGGAAAAAAGTTTAACCAGTAAATGTTAATTCATGTAAACTATTTTTTCATAGTTAATAAAAACTATGATTAAGATATTGTCACGGACTGGGTCCAAGCAGATGACTGAAAGGACCCAGCGCGCCCAATGTTTGTATGCAGGAGTCACAGTGCAGTAGTGGAGTTGGACAGGGCCTGGTGCAGGTGTTGAGCACCTAGGGTTGTGCAGCCAAACACCAGCGCCCTGATATAGCAGCGGCTGAAGTCCAGAATGAAGTAAACTGATATCCTGCAGGCACCCCGGAGCAGGCATGAAACATATCACTAGAATCACGTGCAGGATGCTGCAGGCAGGGAGCATGGAAGCTAAGCAAAGGATATAGCAGAAACATAACAAGCAAGGGATAGGGAGACCAGGGACGAAACATAACCAGACAAGATATACATGTTACAGGGTACTACAGTGAACCAGACAAGGAATAAACATTACTAAACAAGATATACATGATACAGGGCACAACAAAGGACAGGGAAGAAGGCAAGGAACACAGGGGAAGGAGTGAGGAGCCGGAATCCTTGGACGCTTCTCCTTTAAGCAAGGATAGGCCATATTAACTAGGACATGGGGAGAGGAGAGAGGAACCAGAATCCTCAGATGATACAAGGAAGAAGGGCAAAGGAACATAAGATACAAACAAACATGAATACAGAAACTAGCCTAAGACTGATTGATAACAATTGGAGATTCCGTCACATGATATGGCCATAGTATGCTTAGCCCACCACTACGCCAAAGTACTCCAATGACGGTGGGTCCTAATGCTAAACCCTGCTGACAACAAACCACACATGTAAACCAAACACATAGCACTGAGACATACCTTTAAACTGAAGACCAAGACAAACACAACACATGGGTGGGGCATACCTTATAAAGGAAACAGAGCTGAAGCAAAGAGCTGAAGCAGAAGCAAGGAATGGAGATCAGAACAGAGCAAAAGGAAATCCAGGAATGGATCGAAGCAAAACAGGGAAACTGAAACAAGACAGATATGCAGCTCCGCAGCCTGGGCAGAACGTGACAGATATATTTATTTTTTGTTTTTATTTCCTTTTATTTGCCAATCTGCCCCAGTTATGCACCTCTGCCCCCAGATATGTCTTATACCCCTTTATATGCCACTCTGCCCCCCAGAAATGCCTTATACCCCTCTATATGGCACTCTGCCTCCCATATATGCATTTTAACCCTCCTATATGCCACTCTGCCCCCCCCAGAAACCCCTTTATCTACTTAATGTCCATAATATTTCTGTCCCTCATTATTTTTCCTCCTTTCTCTCTTTTCACTCTGTCTGTTTTTTACAATTCCTATCATGACAAGGCTTTTATATGCATAGAGATTATATCATATTTTTGATCTAAATCTTAGAAATAAACATCAAAGAAAGCTATAAATGTCCAATATTACTTCTGTAAGTCAGAAAAATAGAACAAAAATGATTACATTATGTATGATATATTGCAGATTTTAAAAATGCTAAAAAACCTCAAGAGATTTTTGATTCGCTACTTGTGAACATAAACATCAACAATGCAGAGGCGTCTCTGATATTAGTAAAGTAAGTAAGCATATATATATACTAATAGTTATAGTGGTAACTAAGTATGTGATGGAACATAGATAATGGTAAATAATGAAGGTAAATACTGGTTTCCTTTCCGACAAATAAATTTATCACAAATAATTGAAGCACCCATAGACTGAAATGGAAAAAAAAATACATCATTGATACATTTTATTTTGGATATTGAAACATATATATAATGTCCATGAGGAAATGTTATTTCAAAGGAGGAGAAATGTTAGAAAAAGAGGTCATAATCTTAAACAATGGGATCAGAGACCGAAATAAATTGAGACACATATAATGTAATGAAAAGCTTAGTACAGTGGGGGAAATTTAACCACCCATAGGGTAGGAACATAGCTATTCTGAAGAGGCTATGACCCATTGTACAGCACTACGAAATCTGATGCCGCTATATAACACAAAAAAAAAAAAAATAATAATAATGACTGATTACAGTCTACCATTGGATTGCTGTTCAATCACTTGTGATTTATTGGATCAAACCAAAAATTGATTGGGGATTTGTTGAGTTGATTTGTGCAATGCCCAGTGTTAAGGAGATCTAAAGGTTCATTTTCATCGCCCCCGCCCCCAGTTGTTAAGTAACTTTAGCGGAACGGTTTTTTCCAGGACCAATAATGACACAAAACAACAAATATTGTAACATAAGCACAAATTTGATATTAGCTTGCCAACATCAAGAGAAAAATATGTGACTACAATTTCACTTATACTATGTATCTAATTAGGGCCGTAACTTCTATGCAGTAAGAGGGGGGTCTTCCCCAGGTCCCGCAAGACGGAGGATGCACTTGGGCCACTGAGAATCAATGTTCCTGGGCCACCTTCCGCTTCCAGAAGTGGCCCTGACCCAGGCGCCAAGATCTTTAGCTAGCCCTGTAACCAATAACATATTGGGGTTAGGGTTTTCAATACCATCTGATTCCAAGCTGCTGTATTGGCATTTAAGCAGTTAAATAGACCAACTCTAGCTATACAAAGTGTGTTTATATATATATATATATATATCTACTGTATATATTTGTACCTTCTTTTTACAGTCTAGAGTTAAAGCGATTTCTAATCCAGGCCCGTAGTGTGGCCGTTCACACAAATGAGGATGGGTCTGACACAATAAAGTTATTCTTTAATGGATTGATTGAAGCTAAACTTACGTAAGTATATTAACTTTTTCCATAAATAGATTTTACCAGATATCCTTAATCTTTGACAGAACAAATAGTGTGCTGCACTATTCATCTTTGTTAAAGCAGATCTGTCAAATCGACATTTGCAGTTCCATACATTAAACAAACCTATGGAAAGCTGCGATGGCAGCAGTTTCCCCTTTAAGATGATAAGACACAACTTAATGTGTCTTAAACCTGCTTCTTAAGCCTTATAATATAGGGAGAAATCCATTGTACATTATAAGTTCATGATGTTTTTGCCTTATTATCAATAAAAAACGAAAAAACATAACTGTATATCTTGCGTGATGCAAGTCTTGATTTTCGGAATCAATGTCTAATGCTAACGTGTCTTTTCAGGGATACAAGCGGGATGCTCCCAGTGCCTATAGCAGATGTATCAGGAAACTTGGTACTTATTGTCACCATAATTATTAAGGCTGAAATTGTAGGTTACATTGGCACAGAAATTAATGGAAAAGGAAGTCTTACTGCCAAAGTGGCTGGTTTAACTAAGTGAGTATTGGAATATTTGTTAAAAAAAAAAACTAACCGGGTAACTGCTATACAGTTTGTTTGGCTTTCAAAATGTGTAACTAAAAACTAAATATGATTGTGGACATTGTGGAGGTATGAAGCCACCAGTAGTCACAGTGGTAAGCCCTAAACCCACGTACAGGTCTGGACTGCCCCAGGTTGGAAGCTGGCCTACAGCACCGCAGTCAAACAATTAAGGTTTAGGGTCATTGCAGATTGGGCCTCCTATATCCATAAGCCATGCTCCAGAGTATACTGGAAGGGCCCGGTCATGGCTGATACAATGGGGAGGAGAAACAATGAAGTCCTAACGTTCAAAGAGTCTTTGGACGAGTCTTTATTGCCACTATATTGAGGATGCTGGGTTTTTGGTTTCTAAAGTCAGCTTCACGTATCATGCAATTCACTCTAATGTTCGGGTGGAACTTTATTTCATGTTACTAATCACAATTTATATTCTCTTTCAGAATAACTCCGCCAGGACAATACACTCTATATGCAGAGCTCACAAACAATCTTCTTCCCAAGGTATGATATTAAAATCAACACTTGAACAACTGTACAATGTCATCTAAGGTTTTGCCTAATAGCGTAATGGTGTCTTGATAAAAAATAGTAATAGAACCACAGCACTCATTATACAAAAGGTAACAGCATAGAGGACGGAGTGTTTAGCAATTGCTGTTGACAGCACTAGGGACCTGTGGTTTAAAGTATAGCCACATAGCTAATTGTATTGTTAATCACCTTTTCATTTCTACTCCATACGCATTCACTGCACATCATATGACTTCCAGTCCTCAAGTATCATAAGTCAATGGTTTTATATGGCGACAGGATTCTTCACCTTTAAATAATCCCATATGGAATTTAAACGTCACAAACAAAATGCGTTTTGTTGTTTTAATTCAAAGAAGTAACAGAAAGCAAGGAAATCATACAGCTAATATAATAACTAAAATTATATGTCAAAATGTGAATATTTGTGCTAAATATGTTGAATTGAAATATATGTCCATATTTCCCTATAGTGGTCTACTCGATGTGGTGAGTGGGTGGCTTCTATAAACCAAGATCCCAGTTTTCCACATGGTAAGCACACTTCTTCCAGCCATACATATAAATACGACGGCTTACAAAGAACTGCACATTTTGCAAACACTGTTGTGTTTTATCCCCACGTTGCAAACACAGGACAGTGGTACAAACATCACTTGCTTTGAAGATTATATCTGTTCGTTGAAACTAATTTGTTTTTTGCTCTTTGCAGATGCTTGCTCCACTGGCCCACTGGTGTGCTCATAATCCTATTTCCTCCACAATCCCAGATGATTAAAAAGGGAATGATGGCAGTAGAATAAATATTCTAGTGTTTCCCTAACATTTGTTAATGTGATGTCAAAGTTTTTGTAATAGAGACTACACATTTTCACTAAATCATACATTGCATCATTTTTTGGCTTCTATTGATAACTTTATCGTAGATTTGAAGATGTTTGTATATATGCAAATTTTTACAATGGGCACTTAAGGACATTTTTGGAAGGAGAGGCCAAGTCATGTTCAAATTTATCCATGTTCCCTTATGTGTATCTTGTAATGGGAACAAGGGATCTACTGGGATGTCCCTGGCCATCCTTGTCATCGTCGTCATGCTTTGAGGCAGCTACAGATGGGTAGCTGCCATGGTCCTCGGAGCAAGGTCCTGCTCCGGAAAGGAATCTCAAAATGAACGGTAATGACACGACACAGAATCAGATGCAAGTGATGAGTGAGTGTCCCTTCAAAGTGGCCAATAGATTCGAACTTGGACATGTGAAACATGACGGACCAATCGGGAAGATGCTGATTGTTCTAATGAGGTGATATGAAGGTGGTCTCATAGGCACCAAGGGGCTCATAGACATGTGGGACAAGGCCATAACTCTACTAATTATACAAATACATGGCAACTTACACAGTGCCATCATAGTCTAGGGTAGGGGTGTTGAATGGCAGACATGAAGGATCACAAACAGGCATGAATTTACTGTAAGTAAATCCATGCGTTAAGCACAAGTGATTTCATTGAATTAAACCATTTTAATTGACCATTGCAAAGCTTCCATGTAATGACTGAAACTTTGAAGCACATGTCCAGATGTTGTTGCATGTATGGCATGGTATCTTCACTACATGACCACGAACACCTCAACTCTATAATTACGAGGGGGGCCCAGTGCCATCCACATACTTTCGGTCAAATTACCTGAAATCATTTCCACAAATAAATTATACCTACCGTAAACAAAAGGTACGATCCAGTCCTTATCATACTCTAATCATTCAATCCGCCACCCTGACTTTGCATACATTTTATTTAAAAAAAAAAACACTTTACAGGGGAAGAGTCAGAACAAGTATTGTATGCAATAAATTGAATAAATCTAGGTGTGTTAAGCACAAAAGGTTTCTGTTTGTTACTCAGATTAGTAAAGATCCACCCCACGGCCTCAAAAGTGATATTTTAACCTATATATAAATGGAACAATTTCAAACTACATTGGCAATTAGAAGTATTTTTCTAGGCGATACACCTTCTTACCCCCTGAGTGGCTAGTGACACTCAACCTCTGCAACTTTTGTAATGGAGGTTATGGAGACACCTGGATACACCTGGGGCATAAAAACCCAAGGGCAGAGCATAGAATATTTTATACCGTCCTAACCTCCACATCTGAGGAAAAGATTTTGAGGTTATTATTTGCACACCTGGGAACTTTTGGGCTCTGACTACCCAAAGCCCCCATTGCAGGACACAGGATGGAAATCCACTATGGGCTGACGTTGGTGGGCATCCGGCTGATGCAGATTGGTGGTCTATTTAAAGAACTATAAAGGCACTTTTTTTTGCCCCAACTCTACTCATGGGAGGGACTCGGGAGACGACGAGGGAAAGGGATCTATGCTGCAGTGGCTCAGGTTTTTGATCCCTTGTGGGCAAGCACCTATGGGCAGCTTGCCTGTCCTTCCCAGAGCTTAACTGGCTCTAGACCCATAATGCAGAGTGATCTGTTATTAAGCTATGATTTAATTGCTTTTACTGTTCCAGGGACCTTATTTAACATGGGTTTAGAATAAATAGCGTTTGTTATCCCTATAGAAAATAGAGCTTATAACAGCATTAGTTCTTTATAAGAAGACTATTATTCTCAAATATATTACGTGTCCTACCCTAGACAGCAATAAGATGGCTCTACAACGAAGGCCACCAGATCAAAGCCAATTTGTTGGACAATAAGAAGGCTGCTATAATTTCCAATTTATAAATGTGGATGCTGTATCTCAAACCCTATGTAGCTTAATGGAGAAAATGCTCTGAAAACATGCTGCCCTGGTGAATACTAGGGTTAAATTAGGAGATCATTATAAATACCATAAGTACAATTTTCACTACCAAAGCCTTTCTTACATTAGTAAAACAAATAAATGTAACAATGTAATTGACAGTGTTTTGATCTTTTGGTGATGGCCAGCAGTGTGAGAACAAGTGAAAAGCACGCCTCACCCTAAGCCATGTTCTGTGTCTAAGCGTTGAAATAAACACTTATTGTTAGTTCTTCAGGAGTCAGCTCTCACTTGCTGTCGGTCAGAATGTTTATTCAGCCTTGGTATAGCTTAACGCAACCTGCTTATTTAAATAAGTTTAGTGGGTTTGACCTTGAATATCCTACAAAAATCCTGTATTGCGTCATTGAGCTAATGGCAAAATTTATCTGAATCTAGCAATTGTTTATTGACTTTATATTTCACTGAACATTAACTGAGCCGACGAAAAATATCATTATCATGATAAGTTGATCCTGAATTTTTTTGAGATTTGGATTGGATTTTGATTGAGCAACGACCAATATATTCAGTTAGTAAACAGAAATGGACACCCACAGGTAGAATAAGAGGTCAGTTGATCACAACATACATTTTTGTTCCAAAGTAATGTAGGCATTCCTCGTAAAGAGCTACAAGAAGCTCCGTTCAGCCATTCTAGACTGGTAGATGAGGATGTCAACCAAAGGATACAGGCCAAGGGAACCTTTGTGTTTTAACCATAGAGGAAGCAATACTAATGTCACATGACATCTGGGTTAGCATATAACAAATGCTTCGGCTGCCAAAAGGATAATGCTTCCAAATTTTGTTGGAGGATGTTGTTGGGCGTTTGTGTATGAGCAGAGATGGCCAACAAATTACCGGCACAGAAGACATGACCTAGACATACCCCACATTGGTTCAGTGGTTTGCCTGGGGATGGTACTACTTTTAATCTGGACTGGAGTTACAAGTTGATTATCCTAACCAATTGAGATGTGACAGAGCCCCTTACCATGCTTTACATTGTAATTGGACTTTCAAACTCAAGGCCTGATAACCTGTTGACTTGGTAGCAAGACCCTGCCAAGTGGCCCTGTAGATATCATGAAGACACTACCTACTCCTCTGTGTTACGTGCTAGCAAGGGAGTATTCTTAAATCATTATGTCAAGATCTCTTCAAAGGTGATGTTCCATTCATACATCACTTTTCTGTAGCACCTAAAATGTTGCAAATAAAAAAGAAAAAGCAGCAAAATGTTAAGCTTTCCTCTGAAGTTTTCATCATATGAGATGAAGCAAAGGAACTTTTCTCATGCACATGACAGTTAAGCATTACCTCGAAAAATCTGAAATAAGCAAAATATTACATGATTAATAAATAATTTCAGGGAAGAGCATTCATTAGTACTAGGAATGATATTTCTAATGTCAACATTAGTAGTTACAGAAGTGCTAAATTCAGCATATTACATGGACCTTTCAGAAACCTCTGCTTGGCACTGGCATGTGACACCATATGTGTTTATCAGGTCCAAAATCATGCGCAAATCTCCATCACTGACCTAGATTTATGCTGTTTCAATTGTTTCCTCAAACATTTTTTAAGATTTTTCTCCGATTGTTTTGTGGATTCAGGACATTGTGAGAAAAAGAAACTTAACTTGGCAATAGGTGTTATTTGCATGTGTCAAATACCACCTTTGTAACTTCGATGAGTTACACCCCATGGATAATCCTTATACTATTTGCTCTATCTTTCAGAAACTTTGTGGATACCAGGTATAAAAACCGCTGTTTCACAACCAGTGCTCAGCCACAAACCAGAGGAACGAACCATTTTAAACACATAAGAAATCCAGGTGAGAAAATAAAATATCATATTTTACCTACAGTAATACCAATTAAAGATGACCGGGTGCTAGGAGCATAGATGCAAGAACTATCCAAACACTGCGACCTTAAGAGGTCTTCAAAGAGGTTACAATTGTTTATCACATTGGAAACCTAGTCAACTCAACGAGACCTTAGAAGCGTTACACGAGTTTGGACTCAGTAGGTATACTGATCCTTTAAACCAGGTTCCCTCTAATTATTGTGGAGGCCTAGGAGCAACTTTTACCTCTCATACTTGAAAAAGAGGATGAAGCAAGTAGGACAGACAAGCATTTGGAACACTCACAAAATAACGCTACAATGGTAGTTGGGGGCATAATATGCCTGTATGCTATTCTATAGTGTATATTTTGGGATGTAATGCATGGTTGATACATGGTTGATATTTAAATGTACAAAAAGTAATATAAGTTTTGAGAGAAAGGGATGAATAGATACCGGGAGATACACAATGCTGCATATTAACATAATAAAATATTTTAGAAAATGTACTTTCTTGAAAGAATAATTGGTTTTAAGGGAGTTTGTACATTTGACATTTTTGAGTCAATAGGAAAATGGTGATTACGATATTCTGAATTAAGTTAACTGCACGGCCATTAAACTCTGTCTAATTACCTCAAAACCCTTAGATTGGTGTAAAAATATAGAGACTAATTTTGAGAGTTCCCAGGTAGGCATATGATGTCAGTCTAGATGTTTTTAATGGAGTACTTTTATCTACAGCATCATGAAAGATTAGAAGAACCTGGTTTTAATGTTCAAAACAGATTATATTTATATAATCTCCTAAATAGTGTCCTAGACATTGTTTTGTTATTCTTTTTTTCTTTTTAATTTAAGCTGAAGACACGATGAAGTTGCTATGTATGGCTATGATCTTGTTCTTATGGGTTTCTCCAATGGGGACAACTCCTTGCAAAACTGTACTGAGAATCAAGCATCAAGCGATGGAGTATGGTAAGTAACACCATTACAATTACCTTGGCATAACCAAGACATTTGAATTAAATATCTCTTGTGGTTGTTTGTGCTTCACTTTGCATAGCCTGTCAAACTCAGAGAAGACCTATACAAAAAGCTTTTGGCATTATTCCAATTCCCGAACTATCCCAGAAAACAGAAGGTGGGCGTGGAGGAGGATTACTTGGGAAGATAATCGGTAATGGAGGACTCCTTGGAGCTGGTAAAAAAGTTCTTGGAAATATAGTCAGTCTTGTAGGGTACGTATTCAAGGAATTTCCAAGAGTTTGGATAAAGGAAGTCATTTTATAGTGAACTTATCCAAAATATCCACAGAAATCCACCCCCCCACACAGACATAAACACCATTGACTTATAATTAATACCAAGTTTAATATATTTATTTTACTCTAGGATAAAAATACTGGACGTCAAACTTCCAGAATTAAATGTGAAACTTGTACCAAGAGTCGGAGTTCAAGTGTCAATAGACACTAACCTACATATCAAAGGAAACCTGTAAGTATCTGTGAAGTTAATTTGGCACTTGGTATGAAGCTTTAAGATAAGTAACCATACATCATCTAAGAAATGCAAGTCTTATCTGAGATTTGTCTTAAAAGATGTAACTTATCTTACGTCTCCCATATACCGTTATACCAATGTTGGCTCCAAGCTGCTGCTTATTATACTTGGACGATGGCTCCATTCCAGAGATATGCAGGGGATGTATAAAGTGTAATTGCAAGGGAATGAGTAATTCTGTTTGTTACGGAAACTGTTCTTTCCAATCATTTAATGTCATGTTGCAGGCACGCTACATTGTTTATTGTGTTTTTTTTATATCATGAATGATACAACTTTTTTTTGTTTTCTTAAGTGCAATAATTGGTGGAATTGAATTAAAAGTAGGAGCTGGAGTCCTTGCAGATGTCAGGGTCTCAAAGACATCCAAAGGATTCCCTATTCTAGCTGTTACTGCCTGCAAGTCGTTACTTGGAGATATAGACATCACAGTTGGAGGCATTGGGTAATAATTTAAATATCAATCAAGTACATAACTTCTTTATGTTTGTTTTTATATTTATTATATTTAATACAAACTCTTGAAATATCAATAGCATTATTGTGCAATGCTTAATACACATGTCAATGCTTATCATCTATGAGTTAAGCAATAGTAAAGATATCTATTGTTTTTTTTTTAATTTATTCTGTTATTTTTATACTGTTTTGTTGTTGCTTAAGTTCTGACATAGAAAAGGGATACTTTAGATCCGCAGAATGCCACTAATTAGAGTCTATTTTTTAATGCGTATTAGATATAACAGGACTAGGTATAATGTGAAAATACAGTTATTTTGCTTAATACCACACTGTCCATCTGACCTTTTTTCTAGAATTCCGACAAAGGAAAACAGTGGTTGATAAGAACTGTAGCACATTGTCTTAAAGAATAGTGGCTTTAGTCAAAGCTGATCAATTATTTTGGTCAGATAGGTTCAAAGAATAACGAAACAACATCATCAACTCTGTAGGGCACTGTGGATTCTAAACATGTAGCCCGCTAGATGTTTTATCAAGTCCCACACTGTTTTATAATTCAATCATTTAAGGGGTTAATTTGACCATAAATAGATGATCAAGCTATATAATAGTAACATCAAGCTCCATAATGACAGACAGCAAAAGACAAAAAAAAGATTTTTGTATAATTATCAAAACTTGTATCTAATTATTCACAAAGAACGATGATTTCTCAATTATTTTCTGAATTTCAGCTTACTTCGCCCAATAGTGAACGTAATTCAAGGACATATCCACGCCATTCTTAGTGACAGGGTAAGTTTTAACAGAAGCTGGTAAGTTAAGAAAATTGCTGGAATCATCCATTAGTTGAAAAAAAATGTTTAAGGGGAGTCTTGTGTTTTCATGAGCCCTTTTTATAGTAGACTCTTACAAAATCTAATTTTTGTAATCATGGGAATATGGCTGCATTTAAAATCACTGTGCATTCGTATTCGGGCGAAACATGAAGGGCGCGTACATGAAGACACGGCGACCACGGCTCTTTTGGACCTTTAACTCCTGTTCCCTCCCCAGGCAAAGTTTAGGCATCAGGAGTTAAAGGTCCATATGAGCAACTCTATTGGTCGCCAGCAGGGGGCTCGTCTGACAACCAATGAAGAGCAGATGCACTTCATTGGTTGATGGCAGAGGAGGCCCCTGCCGGTGACCAATAGAGTCGCTCATACAGACTTTTAAAATGTTGGCACCGAAACTCGGCCAGGGGAGACCACTGCATACCACGTTAACCCCATATTAACCCCTTCTAAAAAAAAAATTTAAAAATGAAGACAACGAATGGACACGAATATTTGCCTGAACCGAACACAGGAATGGGCGAATATTCGTAGAATACCAAGATTTTGTTCCCCACGAAGAAGAACAGAAAGAGTTGGCCGGCGCCCAAGTCTAGTCTACAGTCCACGCATTTTCATAGCCATACACAGTCATTGAGAGCACCTCTTCATGCTCCTAAAGCAGCTTTTCCTAGCAATTGTGTTCATTGTTCAAATACAACTAGATAAATTCACACATCCAATAAATGGAAGGGTAGGGAACAATCAGAAACATGTGTTAGGCCACATGAGTCCACATATCGAATTAAACAAATGGCATTTTTCTTAAAACAATCTTAGAAAAAGATTATCAGTTACAATTCTAAGCTCTGTAGGGTATGGCGTGATGGCATTCTATCTTTTTTTTTAAGCCAAGTAAACCAAAGAACTAAATCACCTTCCTTTGCCTATTAGCCTAACAATATATGCTTTTTTCCCCTCTAGTTGTGTGTATCGGTTTCTAATGTTTTTCTAGGATTGAACGCAGACTTGGGTCTGATGGCAGGTGAGGGAATTTATTTTTATTTTCATTCAATGCTATTTATTTTAAATTATTATGTACTCAATGGCAAATGATAAATATGTTAATAAATCAATATAAATTTAAATGATGAATATTTTGACAGCACAAAAAATATTTTAACCCCTTAATGACAGAGCCCGTACATGCATTGTTTTCAATGGGTTTCGGGACCGCCCATTGTCCTTAAGGGGTTAATCTAGAGGTAACAGGGGAGTATTACGGAAGTGCAATTTGTATTTCAACAGTTTGTTTTTCTGCAAAGTAAAATATATATACTTATAATAAGAATTTTACGTGAGAATTTTATAATACAACGATTTATGTTTTCTTTTTGTTACCTTAATTAAATATAACATAATTTATGTAAAAAAAAAGCTTTAATATCATAATAGTGTTGTTTGAATGCTAACTAGCGTTTCAATCTGCCATTTCTAGAAATTAGTCCCATTAGCGATGACCTTGCGTTGCAGTACAGTCTTCCCAGTCCTCCTGTTGTAACTGATGACTACATGGACATGGGAATGAATGTAAGTCTATTTGCTGTCCACAAGAAAGATACATTAACTTAAATTTATATTGGTGTGCACGACAGTTTCCATTTTTGCCAGGACCATACTAAAGATATAAATTAATGGAAAAATGACAAATTTGGTAAGAATTAAAGAGATTTTTACGTGGTCAATTAAAGGAACAATATACTATCCAGACAGGCTCACCAAAAACATGCTTATTAAAGGACTTTTTCTAAACTTTCACATATTTGTTACGGCTTATTTGGACTATGCACTTTTACAACATTAATGTAGAGGATATATAATGAATAGCTTATTTGCACTAGGAAAGAGTTTCCTAAAGTGAATCTCTTTCCAATGAACTTATCCATTCAAGGTCTGCATCCGACTCAGACTTCAGGGGGAATCGTCAAACCACAAACAGAGTAGATAACAAGAGATCAGGCGTTATATGAGCTTTGGTTCTATCTTACAAAAGACCATACTTCATGGTCTTCATGGTAAGAATGCACTACCTGTGGAGGTGGTGACAATATAGACAGTAAAGCCTTTTAGATATAAACAGGATTGCTTGTTACCATAAATGTGTATTCCTCTTAATATAGTGATTCAAAAGTTCTTTCTTCTTAACAAATTTGTAAGTCAATATATTACCTTCATCGATGCAATTTAAGATGTATTGAAAATGGTTTAACCAAACAGATTAATTATAATTATTATTTTTCCATGGAAAGTTGTCTGGAAATGTACTGTAATAATAATAATAATAATGTATGTATATTGACCGCCACGTTCTATTCTCAGGTTGAATATACCGTACACGATCAGGTGGTTGAGCTACCTACTGGGTCACATGAATTCACTCTTCCTCCAGGAGCAGGTTCTCCAGATTCTATGGTCAATATGGGATTTTCGCAGGACTTCTTTATTTCTCTGTTTACAGCCTTTCAGTCCTCAGGAGGGTTTAATATGAAAATCCCATCAAACTATGTAAGTGCAATAGCCTAATAAGTTCACAATGTGCTCTTTCATTATTGTATATGGGGTTTGTATATCTAAACACAGAAATAATGCATTTAGTATTCTCACCATAAATTGGGTCTTTATAACTGAGATGTTTCTGGTATGGGGGAGACAGCTCTTTTGGTAATTGCCCTTACTAATAAACCGATTTGGTTAATTCTGAGAACATGTGCTAAAAGGGCTTTGAGAGAAAGGCACTCTAAAAAATACCAGTTGCTATGTAAATCAATCAACAACTATGTAGCGACTCACCAACTGTGGTCACCCAGTGACTCTGAGATACAAGCGGAAACTCTAGATAAGGGTTGTTCAAAATTAGGGTCTGGACCCACTAATGAGTTGCAAGATGTCCATCATAGGGTAGTCTCAGGGCTCTCACCACAGTTTCTGTAATAAAGATTATACAAATGACAAATAAGAATCCAATTCCTCTCATTACTATCTCCCAAATATGTTTTAGGCATCGCTATAATACTGGGTTCACCCTGTGGGTCAGAAGATAAGTACACAAAGGGGATTGTGGGTGTAAGTGGCATTACTGCCCTGTCCTGTGAACGGTGCCCTTTAAGAACTATACCTCTTGCTACCTACATTCAAACAGGCAACGGAGCTATATACTGTAGGTACAACTGGACGTTGACCATTGTAAAGTATAATGTTATGAATTTGGGAAACCTGAGACTGTTGTGAGACCTATTGTGAACTGCAGGTGTGTTTTTACCTGCCTAAAATTACACCAGAAAATAGCCATGAAAACTATATACATAATTTAATAAATATTATTTTATTCTTTTGCAGGCATCTATTTCAAGTCAGCTGAGTACTTCTGCTTTGGGATGCCACATACCCGAGGTTATTATTCTAGATTCAAGATAAACATATTATTTTCAGTCTAGTTGCACATCCTTAAGAACTAAAAAAAAATGGGGTGATAATACGTAATCAGAATGGAACACAAGGGTTCTATATCACTTCACACGCATTGCCTATTCATTTAATGAAATAAAACAGAAATTCCAAGAATTTATGTACATTACATAAAGAAAGCACCTTTTTGCTTTATAAGAAGTTATAACACATTTGTATGCTTCTTTCTATCAATTCACTAAAATATTTGATGTTTCTACTCTACACATCTTAAATTGTCTTTTGAGTTGGTAGCCATAAAAATATACCTGGAGCACCTTCTACATTGCTCTTTTCTTTATCTCTTTGTGGCCATGGGTTCCTTCATGTAGTTATGGAATGGCAATAAACCTAGTGGAATCGGCTTGATGGGTCTCACAGGAGCTTTGAGTTTTTACGAGACATAGTCTGTGTTCCAGTTTTAAGCTTCCCCGCAAAAATATTCCATGAATGTAACATAGTCCAATTTATATTAACAGGGATTCCTCTGTAAATGAGGAGTTATCTTCTCGGTCTGTTCTTGTAACTGTAGGAACAGTAATGAAACTTTCTGTTAAAATCTGAATAAACTTTACTTTGTCTTGGACAAGATGAAACCAACACAATAAGTCCAAGGTTACATTTACAGTAGCAGTACCTATTTACGTTACCATATTCTGGTGTAGGCCAACAAGGCACAGTGCCATAGATATGGTCGCCTGGTTATAAGGGACAGAACTGATCTCCCAACCTTCCCATTTGCATTAAAAAATAATGTTGCACCTGGTGCAGTGCGTCTTTCTAAGGTGGCTTCTGAGAGGACAGAGGCTGTGGAGGTAGTCGCTGGCTTCAAAGCTAGAGCTCTGCTCTTGGTCAGGCCTAACACTAATACATACCTTTTGTCTTTTGTCTTATATACGCAGATTAAGTCGAAATACCCTCAGTCTCTGCCAGTGAACCTGAACATCGTGCTCAGCCAAACTCCTATTGTAACTTTTCAGTCTAATCAACTTATTGTTCAGATTTCTCCTTTGGTGGAGATGTTTGTGGTATCTTCTGGCTCACATAATCAACATCTGCTGACAGTCAATGCGGTGAGTATCATGGTTGATGTATGTGAGTAAAAGCCAGCTTTCACAGTTGTAGGGCTACTGCAGGTAGGGAACAACAATACAGTTCAGGAACTTCAGTTCCACGATGATTCTATGATCATGGAATTGTATGATGTGTCTATATTCTCTGGTCCACCGCCATCTCTTGGCCATAACTAGACTTTCCATTTAACCAAAGAGGACCTGCAATTTACTCTATTTTCTTGCTATTTCAGGGTGCTAACTTGGTTGCTTTACTGGATTTAAAAGGAGGAAAACTGCGGATATCTGTTTCATTAAAAGGGTTTGTTGTTGCTTCTAACTTTTTCTTAATGTGTTGGTAATTGGTCAATATAATGAACATTTTTTTTGCCATAGGGATCTAGACCTTGCTTTCGTCTCCGCATCATCTGGACAAAGTAAATGCAAGGTGAGCGCAGCAGACTTTTAGGTCATTCGTGATAATGACTTCTTATGTTCTTCGCACATGCTCAGATTGTCAAGCTACCGGGGAGGAAACATTTAAGCTGCCTTTGTTAAATGACAAAGGACTTATAATAGCCGGTCTTATAACGTACGATTCACAAATATACAAACCCCCACTATCAATGTGGCATGTAATAGTGATTTTTATTAACCCCACTGAATTTAAGATGTGCATGGGTTTAAATCAATTTTTCATGTACTTTGTCTCATAGGCATCTTTGCTGTCTGGATACATGCGAAGGGTGTTTGAAAAAGCTTACTTGCTTCAGATCAACCGTAAGTAGTACTATGGAGAACAATCTTGCCATGCCCCCATACGCCTGAGTTGGTCTGTCCATGTTGACTGGTTTTATTTCTCTTACAGAGGCACTGAGTATTGGCGTATCACTGCCATCTTTACCTAATGTACAATTAATTCATCAAGTTGTTGAAGTAAAGGAGGTAAGTAAACCTGGATCAATATAGAGATTTATATATAAGTGGTGTCATATGTCTTTCTTGCAAGAGAAACTCATCTGAATTGGTTCTTGATAATGTATAGTTGATGAGATGACATTTTATCTCACCTCTGCTTAAACAGGACTCACTGTTTAGTAACTGTCTCCAATTGTATTTTAATGCCTCTCACTCTTTTATAGGATTATGCGGTCATGTCTTGTGATATTCAGTACATTAAATAAGTGATGTCAGTACCTGCTTATGGGAAAAGACCCAATAATTAAAGACAAAGTGCCAAGCAGAAGGTCGGATCACGGAAAATAACGTTTTAGTCCGATTGCTCTAAGTATAACATTAAACGTCTGTGCAATGAAACAAACTTTATTTTCGCTTTATTCTTCTGCTTAATGTCTTACCAAAAGTTTTCTCAAAAATGTGGCACAGAAGAGTGCTGTTTATTATTGTGAATCATGTTATACTCAATCAAATCATACTACCCTGCATACTCAATCAAGAAGAAGTGGGCCATTCAACTGGTTGGTGGTGGTAAGCCCGAAGAGTTTCTAGGATGGTAATATGAGGGTCCCACACAGGGACACAATCTAAACGTGTAGTCCAGTTGCGGGGAACGGGCACACTTGCAAACCACAGTCTTGTATGCCACAAATCACACAAGCATTGTAAATAGGCACACAGCCAGGTCCAGCAGCATGATACAGAAGGATAACCAGAAATGTATCAGACGATCGAGATTCATAGTCAGGTAAACAGCCAAAAAGTCAAATTCTCCATCAGGACGTAGCCCAAGGGTCACAGGCAAAGTATACCTGAGCAAGGAATCTAGGCTACAGAATTGCTGTTCCTACCTGACAAAATATCGGCAACTATTAAGCTGTTAAACAACAATAGTTTAAGCAACATTGTCATTTTATTTCCTTTAGCAAAAATACTCTTTCAATCGATAACACAGAAGAAAGTCTTCTGCTGCTATTAAAAAATGTGTTCAAGAAAACATTTTGAAATAACATATGGAAATAAAAAAAAATATTACATATGACAAACATATATCTAAGGATATTTTTATGAAATGGTGGGGCAGAAACTATTAGAGGGCGACAGAAAGAATTAGAAATGGACAGGAGTGATAACCTGCAAATAATAGAATAGTGAACGTAAGACTTGTTTTTTTCTTCAGTATATTTTATATGTTGTATTGCTCTAGCTACATATTTGGATTTCTATGTAGTTACTGGATTTCATGTAAACCACACCAAACAGATTCCCAGAGTATTTGTTTATTGTAAATTTTAGAGGAACCATCAGGTAATACATGCCTGCCAATGACTTGCCCAATCCATATATATCACACCTTTAATGTCTACTTCACATGAATATTATGGTCTGGTGCAGCATACGTTGTTTATTGCCCCGGGTAATATGCTACACTAATTGTTTTTCCTTTTGTAGTGTAGGTTTATGAAAAGGGTAAATTGACCCACAATATTATGTATCATATTTCCCGCACATTGACCAAACCAAAGCGAATATCTCGTCATCGTAATAAAGATTGGGGAAAGAAGCATCACTGCGGCTTTGTCTCATGCGGAAATATGATTCTGGTTATCTAACAGATAAAGATAAATCCTCACGGTCCTGAAATGATTAACAAGACTTAATCCATAAAATGAGATAAAATGGGATAAGGATTATTTTATCAATGGATTCATTTAAAGGCCTTGCTGAGAAACCGGCTTAATGTAGAGTAAATTCAGAGTTCACCTTAATAGAGTTTAAAATAATTATATTTATTAAAAGGACACTTCAGTCATCATGTGCACTTGCCCCATAGCTATTTGCCACGCGGGACACATGTTTGGCATGTCAGCTCCATAGCTGACTCAACACACGTAAGAGGTTTAATGAAATGTTGTAATTAGTTTAAATTAATGGACTATTTTACAGCAGAAAAGCTGCTGTATGTGGCAGATGGTTTGAGATCTAGCTTCCCATCTCATCTTTACAAAAGCAGTAATAACAGAACAGAAAAGAGTCCAGAGTTTGGCTTAGCTGGGTCTGGCAGGGCAGATTAACCCCTTAACGGCAATTGACGTGCCAGGTATGGTACGGAAAAACATGTAGTTAGTGACAATTGACATGCCTGGTACGTCTTGGGGTTAAGAATAAAACAAATATATATAAATCATTTGAAAAATTAAAAATTGTTCAATACCGTAAATAAAAATGTAATAACATTTAAAAATAACAATGACTCCAGTGATGTCACCATGAGATCATAAAGGGAACCATCTAGTTTCAATATGTAAATAAAAACATAAGAATTGAAATAAAAACTAATAAAAATTGAAATTAGATATACATAAAAAATATAAAAATAGGTTCCCAACCACTTCTTTTTTGCTTACTGCACTTTTTTAACCCTCTTGGGGTTAATTTTTACTTTATTTTTCTTAGTATGATGCAGCGCAGGTTTAGTGCTGAGGAGGCTTATGACTTCTTGGCCTCAGGATCACATTTTGACATTGGTCAGTTCACAGATACATCTAGTGCTACATGCTGTTTCGGAGTCCAGTTGCCCTAGAGGACTCTGTTTTAAGACCCAAGAAAAGTGATTCTTGGGCATCAACTATAATAAGAACAATGATAACATCCATGCTGCTTTAGTCATATAGCACTTAATAGGTCAACCCAAAGCAATCAGTGTGTTACACCTACCTGTCCGGCCGGGGTCCCGCGGCGTTCCTCGCGCACGTCCCCCTCGTGTACTGACGTGCGCTCTACACGCACACGAGGGGGCGTGCGTATTGAGCAGGCACGCCTCTCGGGTACTGACAGCTCTGTTCGGGCTGCCACAGCATATCAGCGGCGATCGGAGAACCGATCCGCCGCTACATGCTCGCGGCACCCGACCAGTACCTCTTCTGCCTGTGTGGCACTGCCGCGTCGTCGCGGCAGCAACACAGGCAGAGAGGATCTCGTAGTCTACCGCCGCGGGCATGCCGGCGACGATCAAGTGTATGATCGCCGATGCATGTCCGCGGAGGTTGTTTTACCTCCCCTGCCTGTGTGGCTCCTCCGCGTCTTTCACGGAGGTAACACAGGCAGGAAGTTTCGGTTCGTTGTTGCCATCGCGACGACGCTAATTGCGCCGGTCGCGATGACGTCATCTTACCTGCTCTCCCGCCATTGGCTCTATTTAAACCTTCCTGGTTCCTTGTTTCCTTGCCCGTTCAACGAGTCATGTTAATGTTCTCTGGGTGCTCTTGTTCTTTGATTGATCTCTACGTGTACCAGACCTCGGCTTTGTTATTTGACCTTGATCCTGCGCTACCCGTCCCGACCTCGGCTTTGTTATTTGACCTTGATCCTGCGCTACCCGTCCAGACCTCGGCTTTGTTATTTGACCTTGATCCTGTGCTACCCGTCTCGACCTCGTCTTTGTTCCTTGACCCTGTGCTGCCTGTCTCGATCCCGGCTTGTTTATCGGAGATATTTCTGCATCGTGGGTCCACCACCTGTGGTGCCTGATCCGGCGTAACACATTGAACGGGCCATACTATGGACCCCGCGGAAATGGCTAACGTCCTCTCCCGCCAGGACCTGCAGGACCAGCTTCTTACGTCCCATTCCTCGCAATTACAGTCTTTATCCGGCAAACTGGACACCATGACTGAACTGTTACGGTCTCTGGCTGTCGCTCCTTCTGCCAGACCGCCCTTCTTGCCTAGGGATCCCAGCCCAGAGGAAGGAGGCGCTACTGCTCGCTTGCCTCTCCCGGACAAATATGCTGGGGAACCTAAAGAATGCAGGGGGTTCCTAAACCAATGTTTGCTGCATTTCCGCAACCATCCCCGGGCGTTTTGTACTTCCTCCAAAAGAGTGTCCTTCATCATCTCACTGTTGAAGGGTGAGGCTCTTCTATGGGCCTCTCCCCTTATTGAGCAAGATTCTGACCTGATGGACGACTGCCCAGCTTTCATGGCAGCCTTGCGTTCAGTCTTCGATATGCCAGGTCGCAAAGAAACAGCGGAGAATTCCTTATTGGAGATACAACAGGGACATAAGACCCTAGCCCAATATACGGTGGAATTCCGTACTCTGGCCAGCGAACTCCAATGGAATCAAGGCGCCCTCCGAGCCGCCTATCGGAAGGGTCTCAATGACAAGATCAAGGATGTGCTGTTGTTCCATGACCCTCCATCTGACCTAGAGGACTTTATCACCCTCTGTTTGCGCATTGACAAGCGCATTCAGGAGAGACACCTGGAGAAGGACAAAGGCAGGCGATATCGACCGCTCACCGCTCTTAGCAATTCCCAGTCTCCACATACAACACCTAGCCATCTCTCTGAGGAACCCATGGAGATTGGCACCATACGTCACCTCACCGAAGCAGAAAAGACACGAAGGAGGAATCAAGGTCTCTGTTTCTACTGCGGACAAGCGGATCACTTCCTACGTACTTGCCCACAACGTCCGGGAAACGAAAGAGCTTAGGGACTAAAGGAGGAGAACCCCTAAGCATTAAGAACATTTCTCCTCCCCAACGTATGTTGATACCCGTCTCGCTTAGGTGGCTAGACCACTCCGTGGTCACCCAAGCTTTCATAGACTCCGGGGCGGCTGGAGTATTTCTGGACGAACAATGGGCCGTCCGACACGGGATACCACTACGTCCCAAAAAGACTCCTTCTGTGGTGACTGTCGTGGACGGTAGTCTCTTAGGTCAGGGAGTGGTCACCCAAGAGACCAGTCCGCTTACTATGTATATTGGAGCAACCCACAGAGAAACCATCACGTTTGAACTCATACAGTCACCTCATGCCCCTTTGATACTGGGGTTCACCTGGCTAAGGCTGCACAACCCTCGCATTGACTGGGACACAGGCGAGATACTTGCATGGAGTCCTTCCTGTCACCGCCTTTGTTCTCTACCTTGCACTCGGGTGAACCTCGTTTTGGAAATCAAGCCTACTGACCCCAAGCTTCTAGTTCCGAAACATTATTGGGACTTTCTAGACGTATTCTCCAAAAGACAGGCAGAACGCCTACCCCCACACAGACCCTACGACTGTGCCATAGACTTGTTGCCGGGTACCATGCCACCACGGGGGCGCACATATCCCCTGTCGGAGCCCGAAAATGAGGCCCTTGAATTATACATCAAAGAGAGCCTGGAGAAGGGCTTCATCCGACCCTCTTCCTCACCAGCAGGGGCCGGATTCTTTTTTGTGTCCAAGAAGGAGGGCTCCCTTCGACCATGCATTGACTACAGGGGACTAAATCGCATTACCGTAAAAAACCGGTATCCTCTTCCGTTAATCACGGAGATCTATGACAGATTGAAGGGGGCTACGATATTCACCAAACTCGACCTTAGAGGGGCATACAACCTAGTACGCGTTAAAGAAAACGACGAATGGAAGACCGCCTTTAATACAAGATATGGTCATTATGAGTACAGGGTCATGCCCTTCGGCCTCTGTAACGCTCCTGCCGTGTTTCAAGCCTTCGTTAATGACGTGTTCCGAGACATGTTGCTCTCCCACGTAGTCGTCTACCTCGACGACATCCTTGTATACTCACCTGACGTCAAGACCCATCGGATACATCTACGTTCTGTTCTGCAAAGACTGCGTGAGAACAGCCTCTATGCCAAAGCCGAGAAATGCGACTTCGAAAAGAACAGCCTTCCATTTCTCGGGTACATCATCTCCGCTAATGGCCTCGAAATGGACCCCAGCAAGTTGAAGGCTATCCTCGATTGGCCTATTCCCCGTACCGTAAAAGCTGTTCAACGCTTCCTGGGATTCGCCAATTACTATCGGCGCTTCATACGCAATTATGCCTCCATCGCAGCGCCCATTATTGCCTTTACTAAAAAAGGGGCTAATCCCAAGTACTGGTCCGTGGAAGCCGTGAAAGCCTTCGAGCGACTGAAACAAGCCTTCTGTTCAGCTCCCGTTCTGCAACGACCAGATCCTGCCTTACAGTACCTCCTAGAAGTGGACGCTTCAGAGAACGGTGCTGGGGCTGTTCTATCTCAACGAAACCCGACTACGTCCAAATACCTCCCCTGTGCGTTCTTCTCAAAGGGCTTCTCACCCGCCGAACGCAACTATGATGTGGGAAACAGAGAACTACTCGCGGTCAAAATGGCCTTTGAGGAATGGCGTCACCTACTCGAAGGTACCAAACTGCCTGTTGTGGTCATGACGGACCACAAGAACCTACAATATATAGAATCCGCTCGACGCCTGAACCCTCGTCAAGCCAGATGGGCCTTGTTCTTTACCCGCTTTAATTATGTCATGACATATCAGCCCGGCAGTAAAAACGTCAAAGCTGACGCTCTCTCCCGTCAATTCGATAGCCATCGTGACTTCACCCAAGAGGAACCCATCATTCCACAAGCACGCGTCATCTCTGCCTTAACTTCTTCCATGATGCATCGGATCCGTATGCAACAGGCGCACATCACCGTTTCCCAACGTCCTCCTTCGGGTCGCCTCTACGTTCCTCAGCGGTTTCGTGCTGCTGTCCTCCACTGGGGTCATAACCCACCTCTGGCCGGCCATCCCGGAGCCCGTAAAACAGAGTACCACATCCGGAAAACCTTTTGGTGGCCGTCTTTAACACGTGACGTCAACGCCTTCATTGCCACCTGTCCCCAATGTGCTCGTCACAAGTCCGTGCACACCCGGCCTTCTGGTCTCTTATTACCTCTTCCCGTTCCAAAAACCCCATGGACTCATATATCTATGGACTTTATTGTCGACCTTCCTGTCTCTAAAGGGTTCACTACCATCCTCGTTGTGGTTGACAGATTCTCCAAACAGGCCCATTTTACTGCCCTGCACAAGCTACCCACGGCATCCCAATTGGCTGATGTGTTTATCAGAGACGTGGTGCGGTTGCATGGCCTGCCGCTCCACGTAGTATCGGATAGGGGTCCCCAGTTTGTATCCAGATACTGGAGGACTCTTTGCTGCAAGTTAGGCATCCGGACACATCTGTCCTCAGCCTATCACCCGCAATCAAACGGCCAGACGGAGCGCACCAATCAGACCTTAAAGCAATACCTGCGCTTATACGTTAATGAACGCCAAGACAACTGGTCGTCTCTGTTATCCTTGGCCGAGTTGTCCTACAACAACGCTATCCACGAATCCTTACGTTGTTCACCGTTTTTTGCCGCTTTGGGATACCATCCAGTTGTCCTACCACCGCCATCCGCCACGCGCGGTGCTTGCATTCCTGCCGTCGAAGAGCGGGTTGCCGATATGCGTGCCCATTGGGAAGCCCTCAGCAACCAGCTGACCAAGGCCCAGACCCGCAGCAAGGCTGCTGCTGACAAGCATCGTGCTGCGCCTCCTCGCTACGAGGTCGGCGACTATGTCTGGCTGTCCTCGCGGAACATCGCGCTACGTCAGCCCAGTAGGACCCTTGGTCCCCGATTTCTCGGTCCCTTCCGCATCGTCCGTCGCATCAACGAGGTTGCCGTGTCCCTTGCTCTTCCTCCGTCTATGCGTATCCCCAACACGTTCCACGTATCTCTCCTTAAGCCCTGCGTGGATAATCGCTATTCTGTGTCCCTTCGTCCTCCTGCCCCTGTCCTTGTCCGCGGTCACGAGGAACACGTCGTCCGCCGCGTGCTCGACTCCCGTTGGCACCGCAGATCCCTCCAATATCTGCTCGACTGGCGTGGGTACGGTCCTGAGGAACGGACCTGGGTTCCTGCCCGCGCTGTGCACGCGCCTCTCTGTGTCTCCCGGTTCCATGCCCGATTCCCTCACCGTCCTGGTCCTTCGCGCCCGGAGCGCGCTCCTGGGAGGGGGGGTTGTGTTACACCTACCTGTCCGGCCGGGGTCCCGCGGCGTTCCTCGCGCACGTCCCCCTCGTGTACTGACGTGCGCTCTACACGCACACGAGGGGGCGTGCGTATTGAGCAGGCACGCCTCTCGGGTACTGACAGCTCTGTTCGGGCTGCCACAGCATATCAGCGGCGATCGGAGAACCGATCCGCCGCTACATGCTCGCGGCACCCGACCAGTACCTCTTCTGCCTGTGTGGCACTGCCGCGTCGCTCGCGGCAGCAACACAGGCAGAGAGGATCTCGTAGTCTACCGCCGCGGGCATGCCGGCGACGATCAAGTGTATGATCGCCGATGCATGTCCGCGGAGGTTGTTTTACCTCCCCTGCCTGTGTGGCTCCTCCGCGTCTTTCACGGAGGTAACACAGGCAGGAAGTTTCGGTTCGTTGTTGCCATCGCGACGACGCTAATTGCGCCGGTCGCGATGACGTCATCTTACCTGCTCTCCCGCCATTGGCTCTA
>VKOC01017102.1:0-10930 GCA_009364415.1 Spea multiplicata
GGGTAGATAGGATAGATTGGGAGGGAGAGGGGGTAGAAATGATAGATTGGAAGGGAGTGGGGTAGAAATGATAAATTGAGAGGGGGAGGGGGGTAGATTGAGATGGAAAGGGCATATATAGGGTATATATAGATATATAGATATATATATTGGGAGCGAGAGGTGGTAGATAGGATATGATTGGGAGGGAGTAGGGGGTGAAATGATAGATTGGAAGGGGAGATGGGATATAGATAGGGGGCGGGAGATGGGTAGATTGGGAGGGAGAGGGGATAGATAGGATAGATTGGGAGGGGGTAGATGGGATAGATTGGGAGGGAGATGGGGGCGAAATGCCTTGAGAAAAAGCTCATTTTATACAAATGGAATTTAATATACCTTTAAAAACTTCTATAGAGAAATAGTACCTCTTTTATAGTACCTTATTATATTTATTTTATTTATACTTGTTTGGGCATGCGCCCGGAATAAATTTCACTTTTATTTATACACTCTTTCGGTGTAACATTACTTGATAATCATCAACACCGGCTGAAGACCAAGAAGGATCCCGAGATTTGGGAGGAAACAGAGGAGGAACATCATTGAAAGGCATCCAGTACCTACAGGCATTACACATCCTCATTAAATGTAAGTGTGCATCCACCCTGGCGTGCCCCAGAATATAATGATACTACACCATCGTGTTTTTGTATGTTTATGCTCCCTCCCACATATATCTCACGTACGGACCCTGAGGTGTTGATTTATACAAGGCTTGACCAACATATACACACTGTGAGTGCATAAGTAAACCACCTGTGTTAAATACTACACCATCATTTCTCTCTTTTGATTTCAATCTGAACCGTTATACACGAGCGCCCCCTAATGGACTTTTTCTATATTTTCCAACACCAGGAGAGTGTTGTTAAGGGCAGCAGCTGAGTATCCGACAAACAAGAGAAAGGAAAGTATAGATTTTTTTCCCCTAAGTACCTTTTTACACTGGTTTTCACTATTTCCCTATTCCTGTTGGGTGGGGATTGCTGGCCATAGATCTCTATTGTGGTGCCGGACTGTCTGCTAGTTGGTGGGATTATACTCCCAATCCTATTTTGTTTTGTGTAGAAATATTATCTGTGATGTCCTCAATAAAGAGAGTTCTTTTTTTTTTACTAAATCTTGGTGCTTGGTTACAGAGGATTAACCCTTGAGCAACTGAGCATTCATGGCAAGGATGATTTCTACTGCGCCGCTACTCAGTTTGAGTACAGGTCTCTGTCACACACCCATAATGAAAGTAATGTCTTGCTATTGCACCCGTATTGCACCCACTTTGCACTCATAATGACACAAAATGGCTTGTCATTGCTCCAATTGTACATGCACATATTTCCACAGTAGCCATAATGAAAAAAACCATAAATTGCCATTGCATCCACTTTGTCCTCACTTTGCACCTTTACACATTTCCAATGTACCCATAATGATAAAATGTTTTGCTATTGTACCCACTTTACACCCAAATAAATTCTCACTGAACAAATAATAAAAAAAAGATTCACCCACTTTGAATCCGCTTTGTACCCCCTTTGCGCCTACATAAATTTCCACTGCACGCATAATGAAAAGAAATCACTTGTCATTGCACTCACTTTGTACCTCCATAAATTGCACCTGCACCCATGTTGCTTCTAAAGGACTTGTTTTATTCATTTAATATTATAAATATGGGCAGGAATATTTTACTGTTAAACACGTTATACAAACACACATATTCCCTGGCTCCTGCTGCTGCTTTATGCTAATTTGTTCAGCGTTACTTTGTTACATGTGAATAGCTGAGCAGATGAGTTTTACAGCAGCTCGGAGGTTATTACAGTTTAAACGATTTAAAGAAAACCTCCCAAGCCCAACTGCAGTTGTCCTTAAATTCAACTGCTCCTGCATGTTTATTTCTTGTTTCCATGGCATCCAGATGGACAAATGGGTATTCCGAAAACGAAAATGTAGGACGAATTACGTTGAATAAGAAGGAAGCCCCCGCCCAACGCAAACACGAACTTTCTCCCAGCGCACAAGTCTAGTAATCATTTTTCTATGCGATGCATGTGTAAATTCCCTAACTGTCACAGCCTCTACCTGGGAGACAGTTCCACGTATCCACTTGATAAATATCAGTTAATAACAGAACAAATATATTTTTTAAAAATATCATTTTATTGTTTTTCTTGCTAGACCTTTATGTTACTTTATAGTGTAAACTATGCATCCATTAGAAGAGAAGCTGCAGGTACATTTCTGATGGCAGCTCTTCCTCCCAAACATTGTGAAAATAAAGTATCCTCACCAACCACCACCTATATGTACATACATAAGCATTAATTGTTTTTTTTATTTTTTGCAGCCTTGATATTAACAAATCTGTCACTTTACCTCCCCTGTACATATTACATCAAAATATAAATGTTACACAGAACCTTTACTTCTGTTGTGTTATAGCTTGACCTTCTGTGATGTCACTTATCTGCTTAAAGACAGGCACCTGGCCACAATTCAATATTTTGCAAGTGAATAGAGACTGGTCCAGTATTTCTATTTGCAATCTGTGAAAATGGGGATTTTATTCTTCATTTATTCTCTTATTTTACTCTTTTGCCTCATGCAATGCTTTATTAAACCAAAAAATAAAGTAATGAAAAAAAAATATAAACAATGGCTCTGTGAACAGCAAAACAAGGGAAAACCCTCTCAGACTCCTTCAGCCAGGTAAGAGACGAGGTGACAGGCTTGACATATTTAGAGGAGAGAACATTAAATCCTGGAATGTAAAGGTTTTGGAATAACCATTGGAATAATGAGGGTGATTTACCTGCCGTTACAGTATGATAGCATATCATTAGGACTGGGAAGGGAATTAGAATATGAGTAACGTGTTGATATAAAGTTATATAACGGCTGTGCATAAAGGACATTCACAGAAAACACAAGAATATAAAAAAGTAGATATAAAGATATATA
Organism: Spea multiplicata; assembly: GCA_009364415.1. Classification (NCBI taxonomy): domain Eukaryota; kingdom Metazoa; phylum Chordata; class Amphibia; order Anura; family Pelobatidae; genus Spea; species Spea multiplicata. Next base: position 3,004 of record VKOC01017102.1, read on the forward strand.
TATATACTGTATATACTTTGGGCCTTATTAGAATTGCCATATAAAATGTGTGATTTTTATTTTACATAATTGAAAAATATTGTTTTCCAGCCATATGCCTCCCGTGTCCTTTGTTATAAAAGTGGGTTAAATCTTGTATGCTGTGTATGTGCAATGCATGGGTTCTCTCTCTAATGCCAAATTACCCAAATTTATAGTACAGATTTTAAAGAAGATGTTTTTGAAATAGTTAAATAGGAAAACACATTTACTTGAATTTTACAGTTGTTTCTTTTCATACTTATATTTTCTAAAACCCACCTCACGGACGTACCCATAAAGCTATATCTCTCTAAAACCAGGTGTGGATCATAAAATATTTAACCTAATCTACACATTTGATGTCAGGGCTCTATGCTCACTAATATCAGTGGGGTATTATTGTGGTACTCTTATTGATGTTTTCATTAATATGGAGCGATTTTACACTCATCCTCTCTGGTAGAAAATAACCTAGAACACAGTTGTGATAGATCAAGTGAATTGGGTATCTAACTGTTAGAATTTCAAATCTTTCTCTATTACTTGCAGATGCCATTGATATTTGCCCTTCAAGCCACAATTACCACCTCGGCGGCAGAGAAAGGGACTAAGATGCTCACCCCAATAAAGGAGTCTCAGACTGTTTCAAAGTAGGTGCTCTTCCTTATATGAAACATATCATTTTGATTTTTAGTGTTTAGATTATTATGATCCAGGAATTGTACATTTAACTGACCACTCTAAAAATATATAAAACAGCTTTTCTTATGTCTACAAAACAATTTTAAAAGGCATCCTTTACGTTGTAAGTGTCATAGAGTCTTGTGTGATTGGCCCTTTACTTATTCATTATTATTTAATTAAAATAGTAGTATCATATTCCACACTGCTGTATAATATTTGCTCACTTTGTGACTTGACTTGAATTATTTCATAGTATCACAGCCTGATATCAACTCTGCTTTCACATACTGGGCCTTTCAGACACCAGAGATTACAAATTACAAAATCCAAAACATTAAGATGTCATTAAAACCTGGTATTAAAACACATTGTACATACACAAATTCTTACACATAATATTTACTAACCACTATGCATTTTTGCCAGATTACCAGATCTTGCCGTGGAACAGACAGAATCATTGGCTTCCTAAGAACTTCCCACAGAAGAAGCTGTCGCACAGATTTGTTTTATGTCATCATTGCCTGTGGGAGATGAATGCAGAAGTGGCCCAGTTAGAAGAGACAAACGTAGAGCAGAGCACAAAATTCTAAATTGCACCCCCTACCATGCAATAGTTCTGTAGCTTATAAGAATATGTGATAACCTAGTGATTGATAATAAAATCATAAAAATATTAAACGTTTTGAGCCTGCTTGTTGTCTATTGGAAATTGACATGTGTGTTCCATGCACAGTTGTGTAAAATAGAAAGTTTACACTCTTTGAATTGTGTTGTTTTACATATCAGGACATAACAATGATCATCTGTTCTTTAGCATGTATAAAAATGAGGTAAATGCAACCTCAGATGAACAACATGACATAGTACACGTTGGTATGAGGTGTTTGTACTAATCTGCCATGTCCTTTTTCTTTCTCCTGGCAATCCTTCCAAAAAACCATACTTGTTCAGCATTGCACAGTCTGACTTTGGGACGTTCTTTCCTGGGAAGAGTGGCAACTGTGGTCAGCAGAGAAGGTACGGAAACATCTAGAGAGTGTGAGAAAGTGAGTGACACTCTGAGAGAGTTAATGAGAGTGAATAAGAGTGTAAGTGGGCACTGGTGAACAGATTTAATTCTGGAACTACAAATGGTCCAAAAAGAACCATTCGTTTTGGCCCATTTGCACACGTCTAATGATCACACTTGTCAATGATTTAATTAGCAGCACATGTCTGCTATTTAGCATCTTAATTCTTAGTTAAGCAGTAAGGGAATACTTAGTTTTTCACAAATGACTTCTCCATTTTGGCTTTATGTCATGCGACCAGGGACTAAGTCCGGATACTAAGGGATATTTGCCTGTCACATGGAAGCCTTCGCGATCTGATGGAGAACCCAAGATTGTTGCAGGAGACTGCAAGCCATGATGGGTCATCAATTCTGACACTCTCTTACACATGAATTTAATATTTGAAATCTTCCCATGCACTGATTCTACTACCAGCCGTTCTCAATGTCTGTGTAGTATTTTGTTTAATTTCACACATTGCAATTAAGTTATTTATAGCTCTTGATATTAGGTCACTTCCAAACACCTGTTGCGCAACACTGAGTACAGCTATACCACCTATGCATAGATATGCAAGTTTTTCAACTTGGAATTTTGACACCTGATCATCCTGCCCCTAAATTCTTTCAATGTCAGGATTTTTATGAAATTACAGTGCTCATAAAAATGAACTTTACCTCCTCTTATTTATAATCTTAAATGAAATATTTTTGTTAGTTATTTTACTAATCATGTTCCCTTTATTTTTTTTTTTTTTTTTTTTTTTTTTTTTTTTTTTTTTTTTTATTACGAAAATACAAAATATACAAACATTTAGACAAAACATATAAGGAAAAAAAAAAAATAAATAAATAATAAATAAAAAAATACATAAACAGGAAATTACATATTTGCGGGTTTATCTAGTTAAGGCAAATTCAACTAGCTGTTGGTACAAATAAATTTGAAAGAGCCTCTAGTCAAAATATAAAGCCATATAGACTTAGCGTATCAGAAGCTAACGTACAAAAATAGATATTATAATGATACGTTCGAATTTGTCTTATTTAAAGCTAGTGTCGTCCGCCGATAATTCAAAACAAATAAAAACAAAAACTAAACATGGCGTGGTGAGGGAAGGGGAAAACTTTATGTATTTACGATAGAGCAGCTTTATAAAATTTTTCTATGCACTTATAGGGATGATGTTAATTCTTCAAATGTTTTATACCAAGAATCCCAACAATTGTAGGATTTCCATGAGTTTAATAGGGGCCAGCTGATTGATCTTTCCATTTTTATCTGAAAAAATAGCTGATTGATGAAATGGTTCCAAATCGGAGAACCTGGAGTTTTCCAATTTCTGGCTATTATAATTTTCATTGCTACTAAGCAGTGTATGAGTAGTAATTTATCTTTTTTTTGTAAAGGCGGCCAGTTTAGATGTAATAGAGCTACTTCTGGTAGTCTTTTAATCTTAATTTTGAGTAAAGTATCCAATAGATCATACATCTTGTTCCAAATAGATCTGATTTGTCCACATTCCCACCAAATATGTAGGTATGTTCCAACGTCCTTATTGCATCTCCAACAGGTAGAGGAACTGTTGGGGTACATACATTTTAGTTTAGATGGGACGAGGTACCATCTATTAGTCACTTTATATTGGGTCTCTAGAAGGGTTATAGAGTGTATAGATTTCGAGGTATTTAGTTGAGCTTGGAACCAATCTGTAACGTGTATTTTACAATGCAATTCTTTTTCCCAAATTTTTATATAGGGGGATGTCTGAACCTCTTCCCATTCACGCACCAACTTCATAATCTTAGAAGTCACCCGGGGAACTTTCTCAGTACTAAATATTTCACCAAGGAGATTAATCTGAAGGGTGGAATGCAAAAAAGACTGTCTAAGGGCACTTTTTATTCTTAGATATTTAAAGATTTCTATTGGTGGCAATTGATAATCTATTTGTAGGTCTGGGAAAGTTCTTAATTTGTCATCTAAGAGTAGATTGTTGATTCGAGTTAAGCCTTTATGTTTCCAAGATGTTAAATTAAGTTCTTCTATATTAGCAGTCAGAATTTCAATTTGATGGAAATTGAGAAACTTCTTGTCTATTTTCCATTGGCGTTTTTGGTTCTCCCATATAGGAATAAGGTGTTCAAGGATTATGCTACCCTTAATATTTTCTTTTATATGTTTTAAGCCGTGTATACTCCATATAAGGCTATCTACCTCTAGATTGCCACTTAATTCTTTCTCTATTTCCACCCATCCCTCATTTTTGTCTAGCGCTAATTGCATCCTATATATATGTAGAATCCTCGTAGTTGTATAAAGGTTTTTTATGCTTGGGAACGAGATACCTCCTCGTTGAGGTTTCTGGATTAGTATGTTTTGTTTGAGTCTTGGTTTTTTTCCTCTCCATATAAAATTTGAAAAGCTAGATTGTATCAGTGAGAGCCATTGATCCGAAGCTTTTAGGGGTAACATCTGAAAAAGATATAGCCACTTAGGAATAATATAAGAATTTATGGAGTTTATTCTTCCCCACCATGATAACTCCTTACTTTGCCATTCTTTTAGTTTACGGTTGGTATCTTTCATTAAATTCAAGAAATTTATTTCCATTATTCTCTGGGGATCTGCAGAAATGAGAATACCAAGGTAGCTAAAGTCTCGGATCACCCAGGTGAAACCATACTTTAAGATTATTATTTCTTTTGAACTATTATCAATGTTTTTACCTAAAAGAACTGTCTTCGATGTATTTAGTTTATAGTTTGAGACTGTACTATAGTCTCTTATTTCAGCCATCAGATGTTTCAAGGATTCGACCGGGTCAGTGAGCGTGATTAATACATCGTCTGCGTAGAGGTTTATTTTTAAATGATTTGTGTTGGTTTGATAACCTTTAATCATATTATTACCTCTAATATTTATGGCTAAGGGCTCCATAGAAATTATATATAATAAGGGTGAGAGTGGGCAGCCTTGACGAGTACCGTTTTTTAGTTGAAACCAAGGAGAACATAAATTTGGGCCCACAACCCTAGCTGTTGGATCAGCATATAAGGAAAAGATTGCCCTATGCATCCAGCCAGAGATGCCATTTTTTTGTAATACGCAGCTTAAAAAATTCCAACTGACCCGGTCAAAAGCCTTTTCCGCATCTAGCGCCATCAGTAACAGAGGAGTTTTAAGTCTGGAGCAGGCGTCTATAATGTCTATGGTTCTTCTGACATTATAGCTAGAGGATCTGCCCAAGACAAAACCTATCTGATCTCTGTGAATTATTTTATCTAATATCGTATTCAATCTGGCTGCTAATATTGATGAAAACAATTTTACATCAACATTAATTAGGGAAATCGGACGATAGTTTGTGATGGTCGAAGAGGGTTTGCCTTCTTTCAGAATTGGCATAACATTTGCTCTCAGCATTTCTGATGGAAATCTGCCTAACTCTACTGTATCATTAAATAAGGCCGTTAAATGTGGGACTATTTGGGTATTAAACGTTTTATAAAACAAATTACTAAAACCATCTGGGCCCGGCGTCTTGTAGTTAACGAGTTTTAAGATTACATTGTTTACTTCTGTTTCAGTTATGGATCTATTTAGTACGTCTTTTTGAGCTTTAGAAATATGAGGTAGTTTTGTTCGTGCTAAATAATTATTTAGATCTTTATCTACACTCGATACTGGAAGATTATATAGTTCTCCATAATATCTATTAAAGTATTTACCAATATCTTCCGGAGTGGTTAGTGTCTGGTTGCCGTCGATTAGCTTCATAATTCTATTTTTGGCTCTCTGTTTCTTTAGCTTGTTAGTCAACAACTTATCTGTCCTATTACCTCTAGCATAAAATTTTATTTTTAATTTTTCCATGTTTCTAGAGACTCTTTCAATTAGCCGATAATTGATTTGTTCTTGAATATCTTTTATTTTTTGTGTTAATAATTGTGATGGTGCTAACTTATTCTTTCTAGATGTTGTGATTAGCTGGCAATAGAGTTCGGGCAGACTATTATTCTGGGGTTTTTTTTGATTAATATTTATTTTAATTAAATGTCCTCTAATAACGGCCTTGAAAGCACACCAATTATTCCCTGAGGAGGTATCGCTTGACAGATTTTCTTTAAAATAATTTAGTATCGTATTTTGTATAGCTAGTTTTTCTTTCTGGCTTCTCAAGATATAATCGTTTATTCTCCAAGTGGCTCTTGATTTAGGAGATGCTGCATCTTTAAGTTCTAAAGATATTATGTTGTGATCTGACCATGTGTTTTCTATTATATTAATTTTTTTAGTGTCTTTAATAAGTTCAGCATCTCCCCACATCATGTCAATCCTGGAGTAGGAAAGGTGAACTCTTGAGAAGTGAGTGTATTCTCTTACTTGGGGGTTCAACGTCCTCCAAATATCGAATAAGTTGTTATAATTTAAGGTCTTATTTAAAGCTTTCGCTTGTTTTATGACCTGAGGGTGGATAGTGCGGCCTGTGGGAACATTTTTATCTGTATAGGGGTCCATTACACAGTTAAAATCCCCTGCAATCAGACATCTACCCATTCTAATATTCTCTGCTTCTCCTAATATTTTATTTAAAAGAGTTACTGGAGAGATATTAGGAAGATATATATTAATAAGCGTGTATTTTACATTATTGATTTCACAAATCAAAATTATATATCTTCCTTCTTCATCCGTTATTTGGTAGTCAATTTGAACTTGTATATTATTTGAAAAAATTATAGCAACCCCCTTTTTTTTTTTAGTACGATCTGAAGAAGAGAATATATTAAAAAAAGAACTTCCTATCTTTTTTATTTTTTCAGTTTGTCTCCAATGGGTTTCTTGTAGGAAACAGATATCTACTCGTTCTTTTTTTAAATAGTTATGAAGGATTGATCTCTTGAAAGTTGTATTCAGCCCTTGTGCATTAACTGAAATGATTTTAACCATGATTTCTAATACATAGTTCCCGATTTCCTTCCCACGCCTTGACATAAAAAACATACAACAACATGGTCACATTGATTAGTGGCCAATAAACCCGGCCACGCTCTGTGGGAGGGTTCCAAGGACCCTTTACAGGGCCTACCATCGCAGCGAAGGGGGGAAAAATACCACCCTTAAGTGCGAAGATTATGTCAAATTAACATAAGGCAGGAGGCTATGCCTCGTCGCAGTAGCGTCAGATATAAAAGAAAGCCCACGAGGTTACGCACAAATGAAAAGAGGAGAAAAAAAAAACAAAAAAAAAAACCAAGCTATGATCAAAAAATAGACAAATATCTGTAATATATATAGGTACAATATCATTTCCCTATATAGTATATATGGGGCTAATTTATATCGTATTTATAATGCAGGTTATATTGTTCCTAACTTCCCAGATGTTTCGTTGGAGTGGAATTATAAATTCTCTTGATAGATATCAGGAGGTTATCTTTTTAATTGATTTGGGTATTATTACTAGTGCATACCTATATGAAATATTGAACTATATATAAAGAGAATATATATCCATATATCTCATAAAATAATAAAAAAACAAAAAAAACAAAAAAAAAAACAGTGTTTGTGTAGCTTTTTGTTATGTGCTAAAGTGTTCCTTTTTTGCTTTAGAGAGTATGAGATATACATGATAGACATTCATTAAGCATAAGTATGCTTTTTCTTATGTACTCAAATAATATCTGAATATAGTTTGACAAATTTCAAGTGCGTGAATAAATATTCTCACATGTGATAACAAAGGAAAAAAAAAAAAAAAAAAAAAAAAAAAAAAAGTGTTAGTGTAACGTTTTATTATGTGCTAAAGTGTTCCTTATTTACCTTGGAAAAAATTTAAAGTGTATAAGTAGAGAATTTAATTTATATATAAATTCTAATGCGTGCAATATATAACTTCATGCTATAAATTAATTGAAGTGAAAAAAGAAGAAAAAAGGAAAAAAAAAAAAAAAGAAATTCTTACTAAATTTGCTGGCTAAAAATACATATTTCAGTGAAGAATTTTTAGAGTGTTTGTGATAAAAAATAAATTATAATCATATTGTAACTCTATAGAAGATCAGTAAGATTGTAAAATCTCTTGCTTGTGTCTACGGGGTATTTATATGTAGATTGTAGCCCGTGCGTAAATACTTTTGTGCTATAGGTTGTTTATTGTG
>VKOC01017106.1:0-52453 GCA_009364415.1 Spea multiplicata
ATGTTCCAGTTATGGCCTCATGGCTTCCTCAAAAAATGCATGAACCATGCATGTGAGGCCTTGTTGGAATCATGGGATGTTGGTGAACGAAATGTGGTGTTTTCTTCCACTGTTGCACTTATGGTGTGCAAGAAATTCAGTGCAACATTGAAATGTATGCGTTAAAAACGCAATAAAATAATTTCCCTGTCAAGGTTGGCAGACATCAGTGAAGAAATGGCTAGCTGAAAACTGTCAAAACTACCCTAGTTGAACACCTTGACTTGTCTACTGTTCATAAATATATACTTTTATGGGGTAATTTACAGTGGGGGGCTTCCAAAATGTCCCAAATGGGATATGGGCCCAGGAAACCAATTTCTGAAAATTCCAAATGTGAAAACAAAAATGCGCATGTTCTAGTTTAGCCCTCATAGCTTCCTCAAAAAATGCATGAACCATGCATGTGAGGCCTTGTTGGAACCGGGGGATGTTGGTGAACAAAATGTGGTGCTTTCTTCCACTGTTGCACATATGCTGTGCAAGAAATAAATTTTAACATTGAAATGTATGCGTTAAAAACGCAATAAAATAAATTTTCCATGAACTTTGGCAGACATCAGTGAAGAAATGGCTAGCTGAAAACTGTCAAAACTACCCTAGTTGAACACCTTGACTCGTCTACTGTTCATAAATATATACTTTTATGGGGTAATTTACAGTGGGGGGCTTCCAAAATGTCCCAAATGGGATATGGGCCCAGTAAACCAATTTCTGAAAATTCCAAATGTGAAAACTAAAATGCGCATGTTCTAGTTTTGCCCTCATAGCTTCCTCAAAAAATGCATGAACCATGCATGTGAGGCCTTGTTGGAACCGAGGGATGTTGGTGAACACAATTTGGTGTTTTTTTCTGCAGTTGCACATATTCTATACAAAATATAATAAAAAATCTAAAGCAACATTGCAACATATGCTCAAAATTTGGCAGCAATTGGCGATAAAATCCCTGTTTGAAAAGTGTCAAAATTACATATAATTTTTGGGGGATAATCAGTATCTGTGACGACTATTGCAGTTATTAGACAACCATGCCAAATTTGAAAAAAATTACATTTCAAAAACGTGATGCATGCCTTGCAATATTTGCCCTATACTGGTCAAAATAGATAAAAATCCTGGCCATGTTGGGTGGTTTCCAAATCAGGACAAGTTAATGAATATATTTGGGATAGTTTTTTCCCATTGGTTCAATGTGTGTACAATTTGTATGTCTACAAAACTGTAAAAAATGCGTTTTTTTTAATTTTTCCCCACTTTTCCCAGTTTTTTTTCAAATAAAACAATGTACTACCCAGCTTAATATGGTTTCAAATTTAATATGGTTTCAAATGAAAGCCCTACTTGTGCTGAAAAAAACAATATATGATTTGTGTGGGTGCACCAATTGATAAGAGAGAAATTACAGTTGAAGGAAGACATGGCAAAAACACAAAAAAAGCTCCCGTCCTTTAGCGACACGTTAGCATCAAAATCCCGGTCCTGAAGGGGTTAAAAAATATTTGGCTACTATACTTACCCCAAAATTGACAAAAGAACAATTGATACAATTAAATAAACCTATAACAGAGTCAGAAGTTAGAAATGTTATACATAAGATTAAGAACAATAAAAGCCCTGGTCCAGATGGTTTCAGTGGCCTCTTCTATAAAAAATTTGAGGGAGATATAGGAGCACATCTCGCAGCCTTATTTAATGAACTAATAGAAGAAGAAAAAGCGTCAGAGGAACTACTGACTAAGGGCTAATATTATTCCTATACATAAACAAAATAAAAGACCTGAAGATATAACTAATTATAGACCTATTTCATTGATTAAGACATGAAAATATTCGCAGCTATACTGGCAGAAAGATTAAAACAGGTCATTGCATCCTTAATCCATTCCGATCAGATCGGATTTGTTCCAAATAGAATCACATATGATAATGTTAGACGCATAATTGATACTATAGAACTATCCAATATTGAACAGAGACAAATGGGAATAATAGCATTAGACGCAGAGAAAGCGTTCAACCGTATTAGCTGGGAGTTTATGTTTCAATCTTTACAAACTTTTGGGCTGGAGGGCAGTTTCCTATCGGCAATCAAAGCACTATATTCTAACCCCACGGCTAGAATAATTGGTCAAGATATCAAATCCGATTGGTTCTACATTAATAATGGTACCCGGCAAGGTTGCCCTTTATCTCCAATGTTGTATATACTAACGATAGAGATACTGGCTATTATAATAAGGTCTAACGAAATGATAAAGGGTGCAAAGTTAAAACAAGAGGAATTTAAAATTTGTCTTTATGCGGACGATATTTTATTAACAGTGGAAGATGTAGAACCTTCCATAAGGGAATTGATGAAAACTATAACTAAATATGCAGAACTTACCAATTATAAATTAAATGTAGAAAAATCAGAAATTCTTTATTTAAACACTACACGATATGTTAAACAAATAATTTATAGGGAATTTAAGTTTAAAGAGGTAATACAAGAATTGAAATATCTAGGTTTAAAATTGACCCCAAAAGTACAGAACATGATGGAAAGGAATTTTCTCTCCTGCATTAAAGAAACTAACTCCCTATTAAAGAATTGGCGAAATGTTATGTACTCTTGGGTTGGAAGGATAAATATAATTAACGCTTATATCCTTCCTAAATGGACATATCTGTTTAGACACTTACCATTCAAAATCCCGTTGCCCTGGCTACATATTATACAAACCTCTTTTAATAATTTCATTAACAATAATAGGAATTAAGCTTCTCTCTCAAAAATTGAATAGGGGAGGTTTGAATTATCCCACGATAAAACGCGCATATGAGGCATGTATGTTAATTCACATACATAATACACAAGTGGAAATCAATAAGATCAAACCTTGGTACAGGATGGAACAATTTCTATCTGGCTTTGATAACTTAGACCATTTGGGACTTTCAATCAAAATTTTAAAAAAAGATCTCTATAGGTAATAGTGGAGTTTACAAAGAAATTATTCAAGAATGGTCCAAAATCAAGAAGAATCTTGGTCTAAAAGAAAAAATATTAGATGTTGTAAAATTAGAGGCCATTGAGCTAAACCTACAAGCATTTCATTATCAAGCTAGAAAAAGGTGGGGATAAGGAACATTAAAGATATTTTGTCCAATAATCAGATTAAAACATTCCATCAACTAACCCAACAATTTCAATTATCCTCTAATGAGATTTTTACTTATTTAAGAATAAAAAATTTCCTGGGACATACTCTTTACAATTCAGACCCAGAAATGTATTCAAAATTACGACATATATTTAATGGAAAAGAATGTAAAAAAATATTAACAAAAATCTACGAAATTTTACAGAAATTAGATGAAGTAGATAATGACAGTATCATCTCTAGATGGATAAAAGATTTACAAAAACCGATTTCAAAACAAAATTGGCAAAACGCAATTTCTACATCTCGATCAGAGAGAATTATTGGTATCTGACCCCGGTAAGATTAAATTCAATGTTCCCTGGGACATCTGTCCCAGCTGTGGGATATGATCTACTCACAGAAGTAACCAAACATAAAATAATAAAATCCTCTGATTATGCAATCCTCCACATATTCCAGGTAAATACATCTCTAGAAATGAAAATCTTACTGACCCATGCTATGACGGCAGCTAAGGTATTAATAGCTAGAGATTGGAAAAGTAACCAAGCTTTTTCTATTATTCAATATAAGAACCAATTATTATTCCAATTACATATGGAAAAAAAAGGGTGGTTGGGACCAAATCATTATAGAAGAAAACCAATATATGAGGACTGGATCTCCAAAATCAACCATTTTTATAATATATCATAATGAGTATACTCTCGGCTCTTTTCTATTCTCTCTTTTCACTTTTTATTTCTCACTTTTTGTTTTCTTATATTCCTTTTTTTTTTGATTTTTTTTTTATTTTATGGGACAAAGAATGCTATAGAGCGATATATTCATTATATCCTATGATTATGCAATGCTCCCCTTCTTACTTTCTGTATCCCTTTATCTTTTGTAAAATGAATAAATAAATATTTGAAAAAAAAAAAGAAATTAACCATTCCCTTATGTCCTAACTGGCAGCACAAGAGGGGAAGTAGCTAGAAGATTACCTATGAGGGAGGGTCTTCCGGCTGAACGACATTCAGAACAGACCGCCCAAAGGCAGCGTCTTCCGAACGTCGTAAATTTAGCCTAGAATGGCTCATAAAAGTGGAGTTAGAACTCCAGGTTGCAGCACAACTATGTTGAGGGAAGAGGCCCCTCTCAGCAGCCGAGGTAGCTACCGCTCTGGTAGAGTGAGCGCGGACAAAGGTGGGAGGAGGCAAGCTTTGAGCTGAGAAGGATTCTCTGATGGCTTCCTTTATCCACCTGCTCAGGGATGGTTAGAAGCTTTAGATCCTTTGTTCCTGCCAAAAAACTGTAGAAAGAGATTTACATCTTTCCTGAAGATACCGGATCTTTGTAGATAGATCTGCAGACATCTGGAGACATCAAGAGTATGTAGAAGAAATTCTTCTTCTGTTGAAGGATCCGGGTGAAAAACAGGTAGAGAAATGACCTGATAATGTTCTGAAACGAAGGAATCTTCGGTACAAAAGCTGGCAGGAACCTTAGGAGAACCCTATCAGGCAGGAATAGGGTGTAAGGCTCAAAGGCACACAGAGCTAGCAACTCACCAAGTAGGAACTAGGAAGGCAGCCTTCCAGTAAAGGTACTTCATGTCCACGCTTTCCAATGGCTCAAAGGGGGGAGAGCATAACCCCCTGAGCACGGCAGTAAGGTCCCATTGAGCGACTGGTCTCAGGATCTTAGGGTTTAACCTTTCGGCTCCTTTAAGGAACCTCCTGATAAGGGGTTCTTGGGACAGAGGTTTCCCCCAAAAAAGCCAATATGGCTGAGGTGTGCACTCTGAGTGTAGAGGGAGCCAGGCCTTTATCCAGTCCATCTTGGAGGAACTGTAATATGGAAGAAATGGGGAGATCTGAGAAACCCACTTTGTACTTCACACACCATACTGAAAAAGAGCGTCTAATCCAGTTGTAAACTCTATTAGTAGACTCCGGTTTAGTGACTATTCGCCTGGAACACTGAGACCCCGACTCAGACGGTCCACTACCACATTGAGAGATCCCCGAATGTGGACTGCAGAGAGGTGGGAGAGGTTCTGCTCTGCCCATGATAGGATCATTCCCACTTCCTTGAGAAGAGGTTGAGATCTCGTGCCACCCTGTTGGTTGATGTAATAAACCACCGCCATGTTGTCTGAACGAGTGGCAAAGTGAAGGAGCGCCAATCTGATTGCTCTGAGCTCTCTGAAGTTCGAAGACATAAGGCTCTCTGGACGGGACCAAGTACCTTGTACTGGAATGTCCTCTAGATGGGCTCCCCAACCTAGAAGGGATGTGTCCGTGGTCAACAGAATTCAGGCTGGCTGAATCAAGGACCTCCCATCTTTCAGAGGCTCCCACCAACTGAGGGAGCGACGGACTTGAGGAGACAGGGTGCACATTTTGTTCAACCCTTATGGGTTGTGATTTCAAATGCCCAAAACTTCTGATTGGAGAGGGCAGGTGCCAAAGGGCCCAAGGGACTGCATCCGCAGTCGCTGACATGTGCCCTAACATCTTCATAAGCGTTCTGATGGACACCGACTGAGGGGTCCTTAGAGAACTGGCGGCTCTGACAACCCGATTGAGTCTCTCGAGAGACAGGGAGAGAGACATCCGGGTTGAGTTGATTATGAACCCCAGAAACTTCCTGGAAGTGGATGGAACCAACTCGGACTTTTGGTAGTTTACTATCCACCCTAACTGGTGGAGAAAAGCCAGAGCCTGCTGAACATGAGAATACAGAATTTCTGTAGAAGCGGCTTTTAGAAGCCAATCGTCTAAATATGGGACGATTTCTAGGCCTTCTAGTCTCAAGATTGCTACCAGGGCAACTACAACCTTGGTAAAGGTATGAGGAGCAGAGGAGATTCCAAAGGGAAGGGCAGCAAACTGAAGGTGTTTCACTTCGCCACAAAGGGATACAGCAACACGCAGATACTTCCTGTGGGCTTGGCAAACAGGAACATGAAGGTAAGCGTCCTTCAAGTCTATAGAGACCATCACGTCTCCCGCAGTAGAAGAACCTGCTTCTTCACCCCATCACGTCTCCCGCAGTAGAAGAACCTGCTTCTTCACCCACAGTTTGACAGGCTCTATAAAATCCGCCCCCTGATTACCCATCTCGCTGCCAAGTTTGCAGAGGTTTATACACCTGGAAGGGATATCTGCATGGATGAATCCCTGATGAAGTATAAAGGAAGGTTGGGATTCAAGCAGTATATTCCTTCCAGGTATGGCTCCAGGTATGGCATAAAATTGTATAAGCTCTGCGAAAGCGAGACTGGGTATACTCAGGCTTTCCGGGTATACGAGGGAAAGGATAACAATCTTGACCCACCAGTGCCAAGATTGTGTGGGACCTAATATTCCCCCTAATGAACAAAGGTGTCACGGCCCCGTGTGCAGCATGTCTCCCGAGTACCCGTATCATGGCCCCGTGCGCAGCATGTCTCCCGAGTACCCGCGACTAGCGGGTACCCGGCACTTACCTCCTCGGTCCTCCTACATCCCCGATCCCCCTGACGAGCGGATCACTACGGCACTGATGCCTCCCGGTGTCCGAGCACGGAGGTTCGTAATAACGAACCGCCACGGAATGAGGGACGTGCATGGTGCTGCACGCCCCCCTTCCTCTCTCATTTCTCCATGGAGACGCCGGAATGTCCATTGGACACCGGCACTGCAGGGGGCGGGGTCTGGGGAATCGGCACGTTTAAAAGCCGAGCACTGACACTCATTCAGTGCTCGGTTGTTTTAACGGTTGAGCTCCCTGTATTACCTTGTCCTTAATGATTACTTACCTGATACCTGTTGCCGGACCCTGCTTGATACCTGACTACTCTTACCTGATACCTGTTGCCGAACGTTGCTTGCTACCTGACTAAGTTTACCTGATACCTGTTGCCGGACCCTGCTTGATACCTGACTACTCTCACCTGATACCTGTTGCCGAACCTTGCTTGCTACCTGACTACGTTTACCTGATACCTGTTGCCGGACCCTGCTTGTTACCTGACTACGTTTACCTGAAACCTGTTGCCAGATCTTGCTTGCTACCTACCTACGAGTACTTGATACCTGTTGCCGGACCCTGCCTGATACCTGGATACTCTGGACTTGATACCTGTTGCCAGACCTCGCTTGCTACCTGGCTGCTCTGGTTCTGGTACGTGTTACTGGACTTTGCCTACATTCGGCTATACACCTCACCCCTATCCCTGCATACTGTTTCCTCACCTGACCCCAGCATAATAAAAGGCTACCACTTGTATGTTGACAACATTTATACAAGCGTCCCTTTGTTCAAACTGCTGTGTTGTTTTGACGCAGTAGCTTGCGGTTGCGGAAGAACCGCGTGGGTTTCCCACAAGATCTGTCAAAAACCCGACTACGAAAGGAGGAGACCTCAGCTCTACATCAAGAGGAGATCTTGGCATTGAAGTTCATGGACAGAAAAGAAGTGTGCATGCTGAGCACCATCCACGATGAGAGAACTGTGGAGGTTTCTGTCCGTGGCAGAGCTGGGGTCACTAGAAAGCCAGTGTGCATCAGGGCCTATAATAACAATATGGGTGGTCTGTCAGATGAACTCCTACAGCCCTACCTCATTATGAGGAAGGCAAAGGCCTGGTACAAGAAGTTTGCAATTTATATCATGCAAATTGCAACCTACAACGCTTTTTTATTGCACAAAAAAGCAAATCTCGGGCAAAGAAAGGACACCACTTTCTACTGTCCAGATTGCCCTGGAGAACCTGCACTCTGTCTTGGTAACTGCTTCAAGCTGTACCACACAGCTGCCCATTCTTTTTTTTTTTTTTGTTCCTGCTCCACTTTAGTATTTTTTTAGAATTTTTTGTACATTTACTGCTTTTTAGATTTTTTTTTGCTGCACCATTTTTGAGCCTTATTTGCACTGAGAAGTGTCCCCTGTGTCTTTTCCATGGCTGAGGGATCGCTTAATGGTGCTAGATCAAATCGCTTCTTGGAGAAAGGCCAGGCTTTCTTGTAGCTTGTCCCTTCTGAAAGTTGGGTACAAAAAAGTTTTTAACAGATGTCAAAGTTTAAAATTGAAACCGTGAATTACGCATGTCACAAATGTTACCTTTTAGTCCCCACACAACCTGACAAACCATGCATGTGGGGTATCACCACACTCAGGAGATGTTGCTGAACACATATTGGGGTGTTGTTTGACAGGGACATACACCATATATATTTGTGTGAAAAAAAAATTACCATTACAAAGTTTGACAAAGTGTTGTTGTATAATTAGTGCATGGAACGGGTTCAAATACCAGCATTTGAAATACCCTGGGATGTCTAGTTTCCAAAAATATATGGTTTTATGGGGATAAATTGAGTTAACCGGCTTCAAAGATGTTCCAAAGAGGAGATGGAGGCAGAATGACCAGATTTGGAAAGAAAGGTTTGGAAATCATAAAACGCTACTTGTACTTATTGCCCTATAACTTACAGAAAAAAGCAAAAAAAACATAAAAACATTGGGTATTTCTAAACTCAGGACAAATAGTAGAATCTATTTAGCTGGGTTTTTTACTTGCTTTTGTAGATGAGTAAAAGATTTTTCAAATAAAAGTCATAAAAGGTGTTTTTTTTCAAATTTTCACCATGTTTTATTATTTTTTATAGTAAATTAGATGATATGATCAAACTAATGGTATCTGAATAAAGCATCTTGTGCTGAAAAAAACAATATATAACTTGTGTGGGTACACTACATGGGTGATTTAAACACAAACACCGCAAAAGTGTTAAAACAGGCTCGGTCCCAAAGGGTACATAAAGAAAAATAAGCCAGGTCCTTAAGGGGTTAATGAGAAAGATATAGATCATTCCTTTTTAAAAGATACTCTGGGGCCATAACTAATGTTTTAGGATCTGATGATCAAGTGTGTTTAAGCAGAAAGCTGGCGTTAACCCAATTGCATGATGCAATTAAAAGCTTTTCTGCTGGTAAGTCCCCAGGAGCAGATGGAATCCCTATTGAATTTTATACATACTTTTTATCATATTTTTAATGCCCAGGAGTTACCCTCTTCCTGGAGAAGAGGCATCATTACGATAATTTTTAAGAAGGGTGATAGATCAAAATTAGAGAACTGGAGGCCTATCACCCTTCTGAATGTAGACTATAAAATTCTGGCCAAGATTTTAGCTAACAGAACAAAAGCTGTAATAGATAAGGCCATTCACCGAGATCAGATCTGTGGTATCCCAGGACGTGCTATCTGGGAACACCTCATTGTAATACGTGATCTGATATTAGAAAGACTGTAAACAAAAACTGGCCATTTCATCTCTTGATTTTAAAAAAAGAATATTTCTTAATGGTTTTAAAGAAAATGGCATTCCCAGATGATTTTATTCAGAGTATAAAGTCTTTTAGCAAAATTTTAATCAATGGCTTTTTAACTTAAGTTTCTCTTAAATCTGGGGTGAAGCAGGGATGTCCGCTTTCATCCCTTCTTTTTGTCTGTGCCATTGAACCCCTTTTAGCCCTTCTACGAAAGGATAAGTTTATCCAAGGTGTCCCCATAGCAGGGGGGGCAGGGGCACAGATGAAGGCTCTGGGCTACATGGATGATATTAGCATACCTGAGAACTCTCCGGGTCGCGCAAGCCCAATTGCCATTTCAATGGGCATGTTTTCTGCTGACATCAGTGGGAACACCCCTGACGTCAGCTGAACCTCTCACTGACCTCAGGGGACCTCCCACCAACGTCAGGGGGAACTCCTACCAACATCACGGGACAACCAGTGGGCAGTCCTGGCCGCGTCACGCAAGGGAAGGCTCCGGGTAGCCGGAGCCCAGAAGTACCCAGGTATGGACATTAGTGTATATTGCACAACCCCAGAGTCCTTGAAAAGAGCTATTAGAACAACTAAAAACATGTGCCTCTGGTTTTAAGCTGAATCTTAACCCCTTAACGACAATCTACGTACATGTACGGGGTTGCCTTGCACCGTGATAAAGACAATGCCTGTACATGTACAGGCTGACGTTAAATAGCTGCATCGCCGTGATCGGCGGCTTTGCAGCATCCACGGAAGCCTCACAAGTGAGGCTTACCGTGGATCCGGGGAGGAAAGCCCCCCCGGAAGAAAAATGGCCGCCGCCGCACCAATCACCAAAGATCACGGTGGCGGCGGACTAAAAAGGCTTGGGAAGCGATCGGAATCACTTCCTAAGCATAAACTGTGTTGCTGACATGCCTCGATATCGAGGCATGTCAGTAACACTACCCCCTACCCCGGTAGCCTTGTGATTGCTCCGAGGAGCAACCACAAGTGCCATCCTGTGAATGACGTTGCTGTCATTCACAGGATGGCATTAACAATAGATATGAGTTCACAGAGGGTCTATCCCTCTGCATCCAACCATGCAAGGTCAATGGAGCCCAGCTCACTAATCAAATTAAAAAAAAATTATTGTTCAAAAATGTAAAACAAAAAAAAAGTAAAAATATATGGTAACATGTAAAATGTTACTGAACACATATTGGGGTGTTGTTTGACACGGACATATACCAGGAGCCGTAAATTTATACCTGAAGTACAACGTCTGTGAAAAAAATTAAAAATAAATTTACTACCATAAAGTTTCACAAAGGCTGTGGTAAAATCAGTGCATGGAAAGGGTTAAAATACCTCAAATACCTTGGGGTGTCTAGTTTTAAAAAATATATGATTTGATGGGGTAAGTTGCATTGGCCAGCTTCAAAGAGACCCGAAACAGCACATGGGGGCAGAATGACCAGATTTGGAAATGATGGTTTTGAAATAACAAAACGCTACCTGTACTTATTGCCCCATAACGTGCAGAAAAAAATACATTCTGAATGTTTTTAGCAGGTTTTTTCATTAGCTTTTTGCAGATGAGTAAAAGTTTATTGTTTAAAAGTGAGAAAAAGTAATTTTTTTAACAAAAATTACCCATATTTTATCATTTTTTTATAGTAAATTAGGTGATATGATAAAATTAATGGTATCTTAAGCCCTGTTTGTCCTGAAGAAAACAATATATAAGATGTGTGGGAGCATGAAATGAGAAAGAAGAAAATCACCGCTAAACAGCAACACTGAAAAATGTTAAAAGAGCCATTGTCCCACAATATACTACGAGTAAGAACCCCTATTGTCCTTAAGGGATTAACAAATGTGACTGTTTTATTATTGGTGATTGGGATGGCAGTCACCTGATCCCAGACAACTGCTGTCCAGACCCAAGGTAACAGTATTAAAATTGTGGGAGTGGTTTTTGATTATGCAAATAATGGCTAGAGATCATAGGATATTGTTTTAGAAAAATTAAACAGCAAAATAGAATTTTATAGCAAGACAGGAGGCTTCATATTTGCATTTCTGTCTTTACTGAAATTCTCCAGCCGCAAAGAAATAGTTAACATGTTAGAATAAAACAACCAATCAAAACAAAGCAAAATTCATAAAGGCTTTTCTGTTATATTTATTTATTCTGTTATATATATTATTTGTAGTTTGCATTTTTTTTTGCGGTTTCCTTTGTGCTTTGGCTGTGTTTGTGTTTTCCTTTTCAGGATTCTCTTTCTTCCCTTAGCCCTTAGTTTACCCAGCAATACTGGACTTTTATTTCTGTTCTTTATGGGGCACCAGTAACCCCCATTCTTAGTTTTTTCTTCAATTTGCAAGTCTTTGTTTAATTATTTTTTCCCTGTTTGCGGTTATCATTGAAGGCCGTTTCAGGCCCTCCTTCGGTTTTTTCGCTCCACCGTATGTATTTTTATTTTTCCCCGTCCGTTTTTACCGTTGTGACGAAACGCTCCATCACTGGAGAGGCCTGACTGCCAGCCTCCTCCCTATTGACTATGAGCCCTGACTTTGTAAAGACTTCTGTGTCACCCCCAGCAGTATCATCTCATCACTTGCTGAGGGGAGTATCACTGGCAGATAGCCAGGATCTGCAACCAGGGAGTGACCACCATTGTTCCTGTTTAATGTTGTATAAGTCAGTCTACGTTTGGTTTTACCCTACACTGAGTCTCGGCTAGTGACTAGGGAACCAGAGAAAGTGTGTGGTGTCCCAGGCTAAGGAAGCACAAGTCAGCGGAGGTAGTCGGTCGGACTAGCCAGCTCTGTGACAACCGTGTTGTGTTGTGACTCCCCTGTAAAGGAGAAAAAATATTTTGCACCCGGGCCCTCTGGGTGATCCCCATTGGAGTCTTTGGGTGACCCCAGATATATTTCTTCTCCATGTCTTTCAGATAAGGAGATTAATTCAGCATGTCGGACTCTGAGTTATCTATGCCTGCTGCTTTGCAAGCATGGTTACAGACGGCGCTAGCCAAATCCCTGCCCGGCGCGCTTAATGCTTTGGATCACACCACACCATCACAGGTGCTACCACCACATGATGCTGCCTCTGTTGCTGACGGATTAGACATGGGTGACCCTCATCAGGTTCCTGAGGGTGAATCTTCCCACAAACGTCTGTGGACAGACAAATCAGCGATAGCTAAGGGGAAGACACCCCTTAAAAAGGCTCAGACCATCTCCCTGCTTTCCACGCAAGAATCCCAGGTTCGTGAGGACCGGTATAATGATACAAGGTCATAGAGTATGTGGCTGACAGTCCTAGAACTAGGTCTCCTACTTTGCCTTCTCATTATGTGAGGGAAACGGTGCTGGAAGGTCCCAGAAGCTGCTCAAAGTATCCTAGCACACTAGTGGAAATCCTGGACCAGACGAGACTCCCTCTGTTTGACCCCTCAACATTGAAGCACCCTCATCTGTCAGAATGGACCCCCCAGCACATATAGCCGGATTCTTGCGCTACTGGCTCCGCCGCCCTTTCGATAAGGAAGTGTGGAAGTGTCATAAATCAACTCAGCCTCTCCCTGGCTCCAGCGTCGGCAGGTCTCGGCGGCTTCGGGTTTCCTCTCAGCCTCTGCTCGCCGACACAGACACGAGCAGAGGCTGCGTGCAGGCACGCCCCCTCCACTGCCAGCAGAGACCAGCAGGGAGGAGGATGCGTTCCCAGGTTACTATGGAGACGCGTCCACTAACTGCTACTGCTGATAGACGCCGGCAACGTAGGAGTTGTGTCTCAGTATGATGTCATTTTGGCGCCTAATTCAAACTATAAAAGCCCCTTCCACTGATAAATCATTGCTAATTAGTAATCAGAGCTAATTAGTAAAAGCTAATTATTGTCTCTGTACCTAAGCGTTCCTGATTGATTCTACTTGTGTACCAGACCCTTCCTTCTGATTTTTGACCTACGTTCCTTTCTGCCTGCCTCGACCATTGCGTGTGACCTGACCTTGTTTCTGGATTATCCTTTTGTACCTCGCCTCGGACTTTGTGGTTGCCATCTGCTATTAGGAACCAGCTACCCGTTTGGCTCATGGGTCAGCTGTGATAGGAAGAAGCTTCAAGCAGAATGTCTGTGCCCTACTCTTCCTGATAAAGTTGCCAGTACACCGGAATTCTATCCCACTTTTGCCTCTTTTATGGCATGGAAGGGCAAGGATCCACATAATGGCCTGAAAAAGGGCTTAAAGACCACACAACATAAATTGTTGAATATTGCGGGTCCCTTGACACAATTATTTACCATGGCTGAGAAGGCCCTCACCGATGGCTCTCCAATAGACGCCTTTTCCGCACGTGAGTGGGCACAGCGCACCTTGTGTTTGTTGGGCAATGCCAATTCGGTCAACTGGGCAGAGAGACGGAAAGTGGCACTTTTCAAGTCAGATGGGAAGCTGACGGAACTGGCAACCAACAAATTGGGTCCCGACGCCAAAGGTCTTTTGCTTGGCAATAGCTTTATTAAAGACCTAAATAGACATGTGAATATCTTCAAACATCTATGAGGCATCTATGAGCATTTTTGGGCAGAGCTGGCCATCAGCAGACAGGCTTTTTTTCACCGCATCTGGCCCCAAGTCCAGGAATATGGAGCAGTATAGCGCTTCCAGTATCGCTCCCCAGTCTAAAGTAGCACATCAAGAGGCAGGGGTATCACCCCTTTCAAGACAAGACACGCACCAGGTAAGATTATCATCTCTCTTTACCTCACATTCCGGTAGCAGGCAGACTAATGTATTTTTTCCCCTCAGTGTGAGGTTATTACTCTGGATCCATGGGTCCTTCAAACAGTACAGGGTTTCCGTCTAGAATTTGTGTCCCGTCCTTACCAATCTTCTCCAATTCATCAGGTTCAGCTGTCAAGGGAAGCGAAGTCTCTTGTTCATGTGGAACTCTCTGCCTTACAAGAGAAATGAGCCATAGAAAGCTCCACGGGTGAAGAAAAAGACTGGAGAATTTCGACCGGTTATCAACCTCCGGGCCCTCAGTTTTCATATCAGCTACCGACATTTAAAAATGGAAAGAATTCAGCTTCTGCAAGCTCTACTACGGGAGCGGGATTGGTTCACTCGATTGGACTTGAAGGATGAGTACCTCACAGTTCCCGTGCATCAGGTAGACAGAACATTTCTCCAATTTCATTGGTTTGATGAGGTCTGGCAGTTTACTTGTCTCCCAATTGGCCTCTGCTCCGTGATGTTTCACCAAGCTCCTAAAGCCTGTCATGGAACACCTTCGCGCTCAAGGGGTAAGGTCCATAGTATACTTGGACGACATCCTTTTGATGGCGAAGGACCAATCAACGTTACTTGCTCACCCCCTACTAAATATGTGCAGTTTCTCGGTTTCACGGTGGATTCAGTGGCAGCGGTGATTCGATCCCAAGCTAGTGCCCAATGCCAAGTTAGTGGCCATCGGAAAAGATATTTGTCGGCTTTAAGTCTTCCTTAAGAGACCTGGCTCGTGTATTAGGTCTATTATAGGTGTTGATTCAAGCCATCCTGGCCGGTCCTCTTCACTACCGAGTGATGCAACCTTTAAAGACATCTTACCTGCATCTCACGAACAAACCATTCATCTTACAGACGAGGTATGATTAGAACTACGCTGGCGGCTCAACCAATATGGAAGCTTGGAATGGTTGCACCATCTTTGGTCAAGCTCCATTTAATTCTGGAATCCAACGCCAGCTCTTTAGGCTGGGGGGCAACATGCAAGGGCATGTCTCTGGACAGAGCAGGAAAGAGCTCTACACATAAATTGTCTAGAATTGATTGCGGGTACTTTCACCATCCGAAGTTTCACAAAGGACAAGTCCCATCGCTCTCTGGTCTTTCAGATGGACAATTTATATGCGGTCCGCTACCTTCTGGGTCCAAATCAAGACTCCTTTCAGTTGACCAAGGACCTCTATCAATATTGCCTGTCCATCAGAGCAGAATACATTCTGGGGAAGGAGAATTTGGTGGCGAACTGGTTTTCCAGGAACTGGCAAGATGCAAGCGACTGGTGTCTAGCTCCAAAGTTTTTTCTGGCCCTTAGACATGTGTGGGGACCGTTATCGCTGGACCTCTTCACCTCCAAGTGAAATCGTCAGTCACAATTCTCTTGATCACCCCACTGTGGAGGACATATATGTGGTTTCCTCTTCTGTTCAAACTATCCTGTGCCGATCCTCTAGTCCATCATCCATCATCACTAGATCTCTGATCCAGAGGGGAATGCGCATCCACTGGTGTGTAACTGGTCAGTAACGACTGGTACTGATGGCTTGGTCAGTTTCCAGGGTTCCTGGGATGTGTCGGGATTATCTGTCAAGGCTTGAGACCTGCTCTGGGACCCCTGGGCCCCAGGCACTAGGAGATCATATCTTCAGGCGTAGTGAGCTTGGAACAGCTGCTGCATGGAACAGCATCTTGGTCCCTTTATGGCAGCAGTGGTATCAATTTAGATTTTTTTGGCTCATCTTTTTTCTCTAGGAAGATCCTACTGTATCATTAATGCGTCCGTTCAGCTATCTTGGCGGCACACGTTCCTTGTCAGGGTGTTAGTGTATGTAGAGACACTACAGAGTGCCATTTGCTTCGAGGAATTAGGCTAGCGCGTCCTCCTTCCTCGACATACTCTTCTTTTTGGGATGTGTCTGTGGTGCTTGCTTTCTTGGAAAAGGCTGGGGTCCCTTCCATATGGGTTTCTGGGCCGACTGTCCGGCACTTCTGGGGACTGATGGTGGCAACTGTAGTCCAATCAACCTGCATGGTATAAAGGTCCCCAGGTGCTATATTTGTATGATCCACTGAAAGGGGAGGGAAGCCACATGTATCTTTTTCTGTATACTCCATCTGCTGTGCAGAGATGCCAACCTGCCTCTCTCCCATTCCCAGGACTTCTGCTGGGGTTACCGGATACATAAAATTCACTGCCTCTGGGTAACAATGTGGGGGTAAAGCCAATGCAGCTGGGGTCACAGAATGGAGCGGGCAGAGGCCAGTGGCACACTGTCCCGTAGGCAGCACTTCAGCTGCATTGGTTAAATGCAGGGGCACCACCAACTCTGAGGCTACCTGACTGGACCCTCCTTGGCTGCTGTGGTCTGGATTGGGAACAAGGGGAAGGGATGGGCAGAGGACAGTGGTGCTCTGCCTCCATGCCAGGGCTTCAGCTAGGGCATCCATGCTAGGGGTTTTGGGGCCCGGGTGTGAAGACCAATGTCCCATCCACCCCTCAAAGCTATCAAGATAATCTACAGTTTCTGGGGCATGTTGCTGGGAAGAAGGGGGCTGGGTACCCGGTGTGGAGACCTCAGTCCCATCCACCGCTCCTGGGTCAACAATCTCACACAATAAATCCAGGGACAGAGGTATGATGGATGGTGTGGCCAGGCTGGCTACTGTGGGGATGTCCAGCTCCAGTGACACAAGAAGGGGTAGGCTAGGGGATCTGGCCAGGACAATCTAGTTCTAGCACGTACCATTCCTTGGAGGATAGGAAGACCATTCCCCGAACACCTTGGTCCACTCTGAGAGCCTCCATCCAGGCATTCTTTAAAAACTTGTTTGCTCTCTTTTTTCCTCCTCTTGTCAGCAACAATAAAAAAAATCTTAATCTTGGACTTGGAGGTCAAGACACACACCCGACTCATATGATTCGTGATGACACGCCCCGCTTGTCCATCATTGGCTGCAGGTGATAACGCCACATCGCTTGGCGGCCTATCTGTGCTGCAGGGAATTTGGTGCACCCAGTAGTCGAATTGTAACTTTCGTGATGGTACGTCGTGTGATTTCTTTCTTAATATTTTAATGGTTTTGTTCTTTGTTCTTAATGGTTTTGTTCATTTTGTGCACCTATGTATAAAAATATACCTATGTATAAATATATACCTAAATATATACCTATGTTTTGAATTTGAATAAATCATATTTTATTTTTCAAATAAAGAAGGGTTCAGTGAATGCGCATATGAAACTGGTGGGGGTCAGTACCTCCAACAAGGTTAAGAACCACTGCTCTAGTGTAAGCTGGCTACTCTGGCGCAGGTAGCAGGCATTGCCACACCACAAACAGATGCAGCTGGGGGGGCAGTAACTACCATTACTTTTGGGAAAATTAACTTTCAAAGCAAAGAGCTGGTACCCCAACTTGGGCAGATTGAAGTTAATTTCAAAGACAGTTCTGTAAGCTATTGAATCATACTGTGTACTTTATTTTTGTTGAATAAATCATGACAGTGTCATGTGTTCTATTTACTTAATTTTTACACCTAAGGGACAGATGATTATGTCCTATGTAAAAAACATATTCAAAGAGGGTGTACTTTCTTTTTTCTGTATTTGTTCCTCTCCCCACCATGAACACACCACCTGCCGTGTGAGTTGGTCAGCTCCAGTGCCTATGCTTGTAACCCGCTGGTGAATGGAGACTTTGAAGAGCCCGTCTATACAGCCACAGGCATCTTTGTCTTACAATTTCCTTTGTGAACGTGAAGGGGTAGAGCAAACTCCAGCCATGACATCAGCTTCCTCTTCTGGAGCCAAAACCGAGGTAAGCCTAGTTATTGATGGTTGGGTGCAGGATTTCTTTGGCACCCCTAGCTCCCTGTTCCCCCATAACTACCACACACACACATACATACATACATAACACCATCTGCTGACATATTCTAACCTCATACGCTAGTAATACTCACATATCCTATCACATATGCAATCACAAACAATACACCAACACCCACACGCTATTGCAGAGTTATCTAATGTCATGCTATGCAACTCTCTGTGTGCCTGGAACTACTAAACCTCCTGCTACCCTGAAGGGTTCTTTGAAACGTCAAATGGTATAACACACACAATAAGATATCTTGAATAGAAGCACTTCAAAGCTACTTCAAAAGTACAAAAGCTCTACCAATAGGTGGCCTTCAGCGGTCTCCATTACAAAGGAATGCTCTTGCTGGACTGTTTATTTGGCTACTATGGTAATAAGATCACTTTTCAAACTTAGCACTTGTATTTTTATACATATATACCGCTCATATCCATTTCAATAGTCTGCATTTTGCATATACAAATTAGAAAAAAACATCAAACTCACAATGTCTTATCAGACCTATATTTCCATTTGTATTAATGTTGAATATTGATTATGAGCTTAGATTTAGCCCCATTGCAGTTGCAGGATGTAGAATGTATATGTGCAGCAGTAAGAACAAAAACGCACTAGTATTTTCTAAAAGGCTCCAATGCAGACTGATGCGTGGAAGAATTATGGTGACTTGTGGAACTTCATTATTCTTCGTGGATATTGAAAAGTTTTGCAACTTCATTAAGATCAGAGTGTTCTTCACCATCTTTGATTATCTGTGAACAAAAAAAAGGTGTGATTACAAGAAAACAGGTCTTGATCAACGCCGGAGCAAGGATGTGTGATTAAGGGAATGAATGAGTGAATCTGTGAATGATTAGTATATGTGAATGAATGAATGTTTGTGAATGAGTATGTGTGTGATAGCATAGATGTGTAAGTTTGGGGGGGGGGAATAGCATGGCACTGGGAGCCTGTAATCACACTCCTATCATGCTCAGGTTCTATCATGCTCATTGGCTGCCTGAGCATGATAGGAGTGTGATTGATGTTAGCAATCATACATATATATATATTGTTGGGTTTTTTTTTTGTCCAATTTTGGTGTGTTAACCACACTTTTATTAAAAGTAACACCAAAATTCGACACACACACACACACATATATATATATATATATTATAAATTGTTAACAGCAATTACACTCCTATCATGATAAGTCTGCCAGTACATGCTGGAATCTGGGTATGCCTGGGCACGATAGGAGTGTGATTGCTGTTAATCATATATTTATATATATATTAATATTGTTATTGCATTTTTTCTGTCCAATTTTGGTGTGTTGCTTATTTTTAATAAAAGTGTGGTTATGATTTTTTATTTTGTTTTAAGGAGGGGGTCATTTTCGGCCAAGTGAATCCTGAATTTTCGGTTCAGCGTTTTCATTTCGGTGCATCCCTAGTGTGCACTATACTCAGCAGCCCTGCTCTTTGAGTGTGCATGGTCTATCGCTTTGCTGATAAGCTGTTGCTACTACCACAGACACAGATTCAGTTCAGAATAACAGCACTTACAGCGGACCAGAGCAGATCTGGAAGGACAGAAAGCGACTTGCGGCAAAGGTGGTATTCCGATGACAATGTCATCTTTAAAGTCACGGAGCGCTTCAGTACGACCCACTCTACTGCCAAACTTTGTTTACTGAGACGGCATATATACTTGATTTTATACATCCGTTAACAATACGTGTGGCTGAAACATCTAAATTCAATCATTAGGAGGGGTGTCCTAATACTTTTGTCCATATAGTTTATATATGTGTTGTAAGAATAGAAGGAAGCGGATGAAAAATGTAAGAAAGGCAAGCAAGATAAAAGAAAAAGGAAGATTGCCAAAGAAGGCAAAACAGGTTGCAAAAGTCAGGAAATCCAGAAAAGGGGTCCTTCTGTAAAGCGCTTCAGGGTCCAAAGCTCCTTAAATCTAGCCTTGATTACGTTTGTACTACAAAACATGTTGGGTACAAAGCTTGTCTCTAACACAAGTCAAGCTGATCTTTTTATGGACACTTAAAGAATTCATTTTTACATTATGTTTTTAACTAGCATTTTTGATTGTTATATGAGGTCAAGGAAGAGCATTACCAAAGCGTATGCTATCCACAGAATCTTTTTTTTTTATCCAAACTCTGAGACATGTTTTCAGCGGAAAGCCCTCTTTTAAATTTCAGATAACGAATACTGAGAAGCTAAATGCTTGTTCATACCAAACTGGTATGACAACTTCCAAAATTTGGGAGAAACCTTTGGTTTCTGGTAACCCCTCATAATGTCAGACATCTGTTCACCTTGCGTGCAATAGGCATTCGATTAAAGATATTCCACAGCACAATTCCTACAACTATGTTGTCACGCAGGTAGAAAACCACCCCTTTTCCATATGATTCTTGCTGTGGTGTAGGAGCTGGAGGTGAGGAATAAGGGATCGATGATGGTTTTTCAGTCTTCAGTAATTCTTGCATATCACTCTCAGAACGAATTCCAGTGCCTAAGGTGATGAAGATACAAAGAAAAAAATTGAAAGAAATTGTAACCATCTATACAGGACTAATACTAAGATCTCTCTGTGAACAAATGAACTACCATCTAGCTTCTGTTATCTTATGAAAAAATAAAAAAAAATCAATAAAACACTACTCATTGTGCCTACACATACTAATCTATCGGTAAAAAATTATAATTAGGTGTCAGGCACTTATTATAAATAAAAATTAAAGTAATGCAGCAAACGAACCACTTCTGTGTTGTAGCCCTTGGTAGACTTGTTCATTCGTATTCGGGAGACCATGGAAACGAACACGAATATTGAGTTCTTGTTGTTCAAACCGAATACTGAATAAACTAATATGACAGCGGATAAACGTACACAAAGACAAAGATGCACAACACGAATAATCTTGGTTTTTTTCGTAAATATCTCCTAGCTAAGCCCCTTCCCCCATAAAAGTCACTGCCTCTAACCTATCTTAAGTCTTCGTATTATAGCAGGGGTTAACAGTGCAACATCCGTAGGATCGTGTCTGGGGTTAAAGGTTCATAAGAGTGACTCTATTGGTCACCGGCAGGGGGCTCATCTGGTATCAACCAATGAAGAGCAGCTGGCAACCAACAGAGTCGTTCTTAAGGACCTTTACAATTTTGGCGCAATCCTACATATGTTTACGGCTGCAACTAACAATTTTTTCGATTACAAATTATTTAAAAATAATTTAATAAACAAACAGGATGTTAAAAACAGACAGCAGAATAAAAAAATCTTTGAGAATAATGCAGTTCTTGTTTTTATTTCCCAACTTTCCCCCAGTTATGTATATTTGAGCCCAGGCTTGCCACACCGCCTCCCAGATATGCCACTCTGCCCCACCGATATTCCTTATATCCCCCATATGCGATATGCCTTATACCCCAGATATGCCACTCTGCCCCAAATATGCCTTATACCTCTTATATGCCACTCTGCCCCCCAGATTGGGCTTATACCACCAGATATGCCCCTCTGCCCCCCAAATAAGCCTTATAAACGCGATATGCCACTCTGCCCCTCTGATATGCCTTATATCCCCAAATATGCTTCTCTGCCCCCCATATGCCTTATACCCCTATATGCCACCGTACCCCTTTATATGCCCCCTAGACTTACCCCCCGTGCTCCAGATTCCTTGGTGTCTAGTAAGGGCAGCCGATAAACTTCTACGCGATGTGCGCAGACAACCACTGCTGCTGGCCGGCACTTTCGCTGGAGCTTCTATGACTGAGCACCGTAAGGTCATGTGACGCTGGTGCTCTATCATAGAAGCCCCAGTGGAAGTGCCGGCAGCAGCGGAGGATGTCTGTGCGCATCGCACAGACACCTACCAGAGAGGAGGGTCCAGGTCCCCTCTCTGGCAGCCGGGGAACGTTGCGCAATGCGTGCAGACAGCCTCCGCTCTGCTGGCCGATACTTCCGCCGGGGCTTCTATGCTGGAGCACCGGAAAGTCACGTCACGCTAGTGCTCCATCAGAGAAGCCCCGGGGGAAGTGGAGGACAGTAGCGGAGGATGTCTGCGTGCATCGCAGATGCCCGCCGGCTATCAAAGAGGAGGATCCGGGTCCCCTGCAGCGCTGCAGGGAATCTGGATCTTAATGTTATTATCCAACCGCTGTTTGAGGTCAGATTATAAGACGATGGGTATTTTTCAGAGCATTTTCTTTGAAAAAACCTTCATATTATATTTGATAAAATAGATTCATCTAATCGATAATGAAATTCGTTGACAATGATTTTCATTATCGATTATATCGATTAGATGTTACAATGTTAACCTGTATTAACCTCTGCTAGAAAACCGGCAGAAAACGAAAAGAGAAAAATTAATACGAAGAACGTATATGAATATTCTCCCGAAACAAACATGGGAAGCAGAATACAAAGATTTTTTTTTTTCCCGAAGACGCCCAAGCCTAGACAAAAGCCAGCTCCCAGGTCTTGACAAATGTATTAAAACATTAAGAATAAATCAACAGGGACTTTGATGGCATTGTATTCTAAATAAATCTATATTAATATAAAGGCCCTCCTTTGCAGCTAACTCCCATCCTTTTAGGCTGAACCAGGCACTTCTATCACATGTGCTTAATTATTTCTAAGACTCTCACAATGTTTCATTATCTTTCCTGTCTCTGTCCCCTAGCAGCCCCTCTTCCGCCACCTTTTCTTCTGTCTTAGTTTGTTTTGGCTCCTCCTCATCTGACGTTCATGCTCACACGCACTTACACAGGGACGTTCATCATTTACATTAATCCTCACATGCATTCAAACATGCATGCATTCAAAGATACATACTTCCCCCTGCAGACCCTTACTGCTCCTGCAGTTTTAGGTCTGGCTGCTCACATACTGTCTGAGCAGCCTCTGGTTCAAGCAGGGTCAGGTGACCCCGATACATTTCACCCCATGCCAGCTCAAAATTGTTTAAAAAGGGCCCTTCCGACCTGGGCTGAACTGGACCAGGTCGGAAGGGTCCTTTTTTGATGAATTTCTAAATGCCACAGGGAGACAGGAACAAGCGGTTGCTCCATGGTGCCGTCGCTAGCAGTACCTTACCTTTATGGAGGTCTGTGGACCTCCATCACCACCTACCCCGGCGATCTGCCCCTCACACTGAAGGGCATCACCGGGGCCACCCGATCCAGCCACTGACGTCTCACGCGATGACGTCACCGCGCAACTTTATTAATAACTGACAATTGTCAGTTAAAGCGGTATGGGGGCATGCTGCTTAGATGCCTGTATCTCAGGCATCTAAGCAGCTACAGACCCCCAACATATACCGTTGGAAAGGTAATCGCCTCACCTTTCCAACGGTATACTGCTTGTAAAAAAAGAATAAAAAATATTAAGTAAAAAAAATAAAAATGTACAAAAAAAGTAAAAAAATGATTTGGGGGTCTCTAAAGGCAGATAAATAAAGATCAAAATTGCCTAGAGACCCCCAAATTAAATTATCTAAACATAAACTGGTTTAACTTTAAAAAAAAAAGTTTAAGTATTCTAGCTAAATGATCACTGTGGTAGCCAATGTTACCACAGTGATCATATAGCTATGAAAAGTCACATTCCCTTTTTAAAAATGGCCGATACTAAATTTAGCCAATGGTAATTTTTGAAATCCTGATGAACTGTAAATATTAGTAAAATCAGCCACTTAGCCTGTGCGGTACGTGAGTAACCATCTCATCCCTGGAGCCCTTGCATTTTTACTGCAAAACTTATTTTTGCTGTAAAAGTGATTTTTTTTCCTCCCTTTACCATCATTTCTTTGGGATTGTAAGGGGAAAGAATGGTGTGTGCTTCTGTGAGTGAATGTACGGATAGTATGGTGTGTGCTTCTGCGAGTGAATGGAGATATGAAAGGCGTGTGAATGGTCAGTAATTAGGGTTGAAGCCTTAATGTGGCATTACTGCTCGCGCAAGAAGTTAAATTATGGCACCAAAAGTACACATTTGTAAAAACTACACCCCTTGGCGCATCAAATGAGGGGCTGCATGTGTTTCTAATACAAGCCTGGAGTGCGCAAGACACAAATGAACATATCTCTATGGTTAGAAAAAACATTTTCTAGCCAAAGCGACATATTCCGTCATTATTTGTGCACTCAACTTTTGTCCTAGAAATACATGTAACCCCTCATTTGAAGCTCCAAGGGGTGTAGTTTCTTGAAATGCGTACTTTATGTACCCTAATTTAACTTCCCTGATGTCTAGACCACCTTAACTTCAGATACGGCAGAATTCAGAATCTGGTTAAAAATTGTCTTATTATTAAATTATGGTACAAAAAGTATACATTTGCAGAAACTACACCCCTTGGCGCATCGAATGAGGGGCTGCATGTATTTGTAACACAAGACTGGAGTGCGCAAGACATAAATGAACTTGTCGCTTTTAATTTTATTTTTTTTTAGTGTGAAATTCACTTATTTGTTGTGCACGTCAGATTTGTGATACAAATACAAATAAGACCTCATTTGCTGCGGCTGGGGGTGTAGTTTCTAAAAATATATAGTTTTGTTGGCATATTTTAACATCCCGGGCAGCTAGAGCTGTTTAATTGATGGCAGCCATGCATTAAATTTAAAGATGAATTTTGTGATAGTCTAGTAAATTGAACTTTTAGCAATAAAATATTAGAAAAACACAGTCTACTGTTCTCAATGTCTGTTTATTTTAGACCGGTTACCTACTACAAATATTTAGCAACACAGCTTTTGATATTAGAATTTAGAAAATTAAAATTACAAACTAGTTTTTATTGAGTCGGAAGTGAAAAAATACACCTTTTTTCCATTTTTTGGTTTATTTTGCAAACCTAATGAGACATACACATATAAAAATTATATATTTGGAATCTGCTGGGTGTGCTGAAAAAAAACAATATATGGTTTGTATAGTTTATTCCCAAGAAATGTACTTCTTAACGCGTTTAAACAAGAGGTGCACCAAAATGCCGAAAACCAGCTTAGCACCAGGGTGGGAAATGGCTTAGCAGCCAAGGGGTTAAATATTCTCTTATTAAGAAGTGTAGTAAAATGAACGGAGTAAAATATGTCAGAGTGTGATGAAAACATCGGCTTTTTAAATTTAAGCATGGATTTAAAGTGGTCTGAAATGAGATTATATGTATCTAATCTTCCAATCTAATCCATATACAGTGAAAATTAACCATTTAAACCATTTTTTTCTTTTTGTACCCTTTGGGACCAAGTCTGTTTTAACACTTTTGCGGTGCTTGTGTTCAGCTGTAATTTTCTCCTCACCCATTTAGTGTATCCACACACGTTACATGTTGTTGTTTTCAGCACAAGATGGGCTTTCTTGTTATTATTAATAAGATTGATCATATCATTTTACTATAAAAAAATATAAAAAAAACATGGTGAAAATTAAAAAAAATCTTATCTTTTACTCACCTACAAAATGAAGTAAAAAAAAAAACTAGCTAAATAGATTCTACTATTTGTCCTGAGTTTAGAAATACCCAATGTTTTTATGTTTTTTTTTGCTGTTTTTGTAAATTATAGGGCAATAACTACAAGTA
This sequence comes from Spea multiplicata, assembly GCA_009364415.1. Classification (NCBI taxonomy): domain Eukaryota; kingdom Metazoa; phylum Chordata; class Amphibia; order Anura; family Pelobatidae; genus Spea; species Spea multiplicata. The sequence goes on from VKOC01017106.1 coordinate 25,768, forward strand.
GCGTTTTATGATTTCCAAACCTTTTTTTCCAAATCTGGAAATTTACTTCAACTTACCCCATCAAAATAAATACCCCAGGGTATTTCAAATGCTGGTATTTTAACCCTTTGCATGCACTAATTATACAACCACACTTTGTCAAACGTTGTAATAGTAATTAAAAAAAAATCTCACAAATTGTAATTTAGTTATAAATATAAAGGTCCTGGTATATGTCACTTTCAAACAACACCCCAATATATGTTCAGCAACATCTCCTGAGTACAGCTCTACCCCACATGCATGGGTTTGTCAGATTGTTTGGCTGGTAAAAGGCTACTTTTGGGACATGCGTAATTCAGGTGGTCATTTGGTCATTCTGCCTCTATCTCTTCTTTGAAACATCTTTAAAGCTGGCCAATGCAATTTACCCCATCAAACCATATATTTTTTAAAACTACACACCCCAAAGTATTTCAAATGCTGGTATTTTAACCCTTTATGCATGAGATTCTACCACCTGTTTTTGCCAATGTTTGTGGTAGTAATTTTTTTTTTTCACACAAATTGTACTTCAGGAATGAATTCACAGCTCCTGGTATGCATCACTATCAAACACCACCCCAATATGTGTTCAGCATCATCTCACGAGTGCAGTGATACTCCACATGCATGGGTTTGTCGGGTTGTTTGAGATTTAAAATGCCACATTTGAGAAGTGCGCTTTTTCTCTCCATTTTGGTCCGTCTGTGCCTATGCCCTGTCTTTGAGCTCAGACACTCCATTTTTTTATCAAACCATTAATTTTTTATTAAATTAGACACCCCTTGGATATATGAAATGCTTTTATTTTAACTCTTTCTATGTTGAGATTTTTGAGAAGATAAAGTGCTAATTTTAGCACTTGCTCAAAATAATAAACTATTTTTTATTTTAGTTATTTTATTCTGTTTTGGACTTTTTTTTACATTTTGCTGGTACTGGATGGTTCCTCACTGCATAATTATTTTTAAATTTTAGCAAATTTTTTTTACATTTTTTTTTTTTTTAAATATTTTACTAATCACATTGACTCTCCTCCACTGCCTGGAGAGACTCTCCTGAGGATTTTTTTCAACTTCACTGTATTTTTTAAAAGGCTCCGCCATCTTGTGGAGCCCTGGGAATTTATTGAAACAAATTTAATACATTACTCAAAAACCATCTCTAATCTCTTTCTTCATGAAGTTGAAGGTTTAAACTTATTCTATGAAACCCAACATCAATGCAATCAATACTTTTAATTTGACACATCACGTTGGATTTACATGAAAATAGAGGTGCACCGATATATCGGTGGCTGAAATATATAGTCCGAAAAGGGCATTATCGGCAAAATGTTGAAACCAATGTTGAAAGCCAGGAAAACCAGAAACTCATCGGAGTCATGTGAATGCACATCACATGACTCTGCTCCGTTCCTTCTTCCACTGGGGGCGGGGCCATTGAAGTTGCTTGTACAGCTGGGACCCTGCAGAAGTCTGTGACTGAGAGATCTGCAGGTCAGGTTAGGGGGTGGGGGAAGGTGTACCAGCAAGTATGTGTGATTAAGGGAATGAATATATGAATGTTTGTAAATGAGTGTGTGTGATAGCATGGATGTGTAAGTGTGGGGATAGCATGGCGTGCCCTTCCAAGCGGGCTGTGTGCCTTTCGTGCCCTTCCAAACGGGCTCTCTGCCAAAAGACTTATTACCGGTATTTTATTTTGCCATACATCCGGTTTCTTGCTTAGACTTTATTACCCTTATTTGCTGGTCCTGTTATATGAATTACCTGTATTTCTGCTTGTGGTGTCTTTGTTTGCATAATCATGCACTGTGGGTTACAGACCGAACCCCAAGTATCCCATGCACATGGGCTACCCGACCTGATCACCCGAGTCCTGACTATATATATATATTGTGACAGTGTAAACCCCAGGGAGATGCTTATTTTGGCATTTGGGTACAGGTGCTATCCAGATTGTAAATATGGGTCCCTGGGGTGGAGCAATTGGAGAGCAGGGTGGGCCAATGCTCCATTCCCCCATTCTGTGGAAACTCCATGCCGGGTTTTCCAGGAGGCAGAAATCTGCAGGATCCGGTCCGGGATTTCTAAGAGGCCGGCGTCAGGCCCAGGTGCTGGGCATTAAAAACCCCTGGAGCCTGATACTCAGAGAGACTGTTTGGGGAAGAGGAAGCTCCCTGCGCTCCCAGGGCAAGGAGAGGCCCTGAACAAGATCATCCCTGAGCCAAGTGAGGCAATACCTGCCTGGACATTGTGTGTGCTGTCTGGGGGAGGTTTTCCAGAGCCTGGCGTAGCTGGGTCTGGCTGGGAGGTTGAGATAGTGGGTGATTAGGCTGGTCAGTCTGCACCAGCGTAGTTTAGTTAGAGAGGGCTCCAATTGGGAGCTAGGTTTTTGTTTTATGATTTGGTTTTGGGGTTTAAGCGGTTAAAATAAAGCGCTGTTTTATTAAACACTGGTGTTCCTGACTCTGATTGCCCTAGAGGACTGTGCTTAAGACCCTTAAAAGTGACATGTATGGCCCTCATGCTATAGGGTTTGTCACAATATATATATATATATTTATTTCACCAATAAGACCTGCAGCTCTAAACAACTGCCCTTAAAGTTCAATAAGACCTCTAATCTAATTTATAGGATGTTAGAGGATCTCCATTGAAAACCCTTACACAGCTGTTATGCAATGCTGTATACAATGATTTAAACAATTGCCAAATAAAGTTCCTACAATGTGGCTCCTTAGGCACGGCAAGTTATTAGTTATCTTTTTCCTTTTAATTGTTTTACCTATAACACGCACCTAGGGAACAGTTATAGTTTCCGTTCAGGGTGTAGTTAGGTAGGGAGTTATAGAGGAGCATAGCTTGCCCTACTTGAATCTATCCTTTATATCATTTAGAAGGAGAAAAACAAGGCACCGGCTCCTTAACCTAATATTACTTATTAATAACTGGTCTCATATTTCTACTGAGCCTAGGTTGTGTGGGGGCTATATCTATTTCACCACTAGGACTTTTTAACTTGATTAATAAAATTATGGTTTTAGATCTTTAGTTTTGTCTAGTATAGGTTATAGGGACTTTATTCCCATGATTTGTTCCCCTTGGGGAAGGTGATCTTTGTATATAGATTCCTAAGGTTGGGGGCTTATGTCATGCAGCGCAGGTACACAGTCTGTAACATTATAGAGGCCACCTAACCTAACTTCCATTAAACTTCAAATTTTGCTTTTGCTCAGTGACCCCAAAACCACTTTCCAGATTCTGGTTGACTGCATTCAACTGAACATTTTAAATAAAAAATTACTGCAAAATGTGCAAACAATAATTAAAAAAAAATAGAACCGTTAATAAAAAGTTTATGCTATAACAATTGGTGCTTCTTTTGCATAAATATTTGTAGGCTTTTTGCATCACAAAAGGCAGCAAAATTAATAAAGACAGCCTAGGCTTTGTTATTGAGTCTGCAACACACATATGTCTAAATGCTGCCAATTCCATTTGTTCCATGTGCTTGTGGTGTATCAACCCCATTGTCTTGTCAAGCAAAATAAACCATATGATGTGTTAAAAGTCTTAACACGACAGAGAAACAATATTTATACTGCGATGGTTGATATTTGTTATTTATTTTTGTTAGTGACGGAGTTGCCTTAATAAATGGTATCAGTTCTGGTGTTGGCTTCCATGGCAAAGAGCAATTTTATTATTCAAGAAATCACTAATATTCGCTCCCAGAGATTCACTTAAATGGTTTAATGCATCACATGGCGTTCCTCCAGAAGTTCATGCATAAATCATGGAAAGGAAGAAGGGTTTCTAATATGCTTTACATGATATGAGTGTAAATTATAATACAAAAGAAAAGCTGATCATTTGGACTACTTGGAGAACATTTCAAGAGGAATACTCAGACCATGGCACATGGTCAAAAGTTTCAAAAATACACTATGACCCATTGTCTTCAAGGGCTTTGGTTATACTCCTGTTTTATATGTAACTCCACAAAGCAATTCCCATATAGAACCAATTTGTCTGCCTATTAAACTATCTCTGTACACTGAGCACAGCTCGGAATAAGGGTCATTTGGCATTTTGTTCTGACTCTTGAATTTTGCAGCTACATGTGGAACAAAATTGTTGAGTCCTGACATAGGATGTTACAAGATTGCTCTGCAGCATCTGCAATTTATAGTCGGGTGCTAACTATAACCTACTATCAGAAAATGTTAGATATTGAAATTATTACCTAATAAGCATTGTTGGTTGTGAATTGACAGTGCTGCCAAGACATGTTTTGTGCGTTAGGTGCATACATTCATAAAACTTTTGGAGTATAGGTTCCAGATTGACATTGTTAATTGCTGAGATACTAGAGTGTGTGTCCGACAGGTATGGTTGCACCCGCAGTCCCTTTTTCTACAAGCACAATTCAATCAACGGGATATTTGCTGAGACTTGAGCCTGGTTGTCCAAGCTGTCCCAGCCAATGTGCTTTGTGTGCCGTTATGTTAGCCTCTAACAGCAACTGTTTCCTCTTTTAGTCTGGTATTATGGTTATCTACCATTATACCATCCCTAAAGCTTTATAGCATTTGCTTTTATTTATGGAGTCTCAAAATGAAACACTTTGCTCAAGAAGCCTAGATCATCTAGTAGTCAAGTTGGTCATCATTGTGCTTTCTTGGGGTTCTCTGTGAATTACAAATAACATCACAAAAATGTATGGCAGGGAGTATAAAAGCATATAGCGAATGAACAATAATGCAACTATACTCTTATTAGTGTAATAGTAGGATTAAAAACCATAATTAGAACAAAATAGGTACAATAGTAAGGTTAAACTATTAAATATGTTGGCGCATCCTGGTTTGTGGTTAATGAATTACGTTTTCTGATTCAGCGCACATAGAGGGCAGTTTAATAATACGAGACACTCTATTTGATCAGTATGTAATTAGCTTTCTTTTGTCAAGACCAGTAACACTGTATGTAAAACACTTTCAGGAAGGCAATCTCAAGATGTCATGGCAACAACTCCAAAATCATTACTTTGCGGTCAAGTAGCACACTTTACATCTGATTCTGACAGACTTATTAGAGGACTTGTCAATCCACTTAAAACTGAAATGGATGCCAGGGATATACTACAATAAGGCCTGAATCTCCTGTTATATGTAAATTACGATTGCTAAAATATGGCATAAAGTAATATAAATTACGCTATGATTTCGTTATTATTTTCGTCATTTATTTTAATGACCCTAAACATACACATATACATTCTTTAACCATTTGTGAGCAATATATATCATGCCCTATGTTGTCAGGTTCAATTACACCTCATCCAAGTTTCTCTGTGGAGAAGAGTCTTACTCCACCTCAGACTAATATACCAAAGGGATAGGAAATGTATATTTCCCAAGACAAATTGTCACTTTATCATCCCAGATTTTGTGTTTCCTAAATGGTATTGTCTAGATATGGCTTATCAAAATGATCTAGATAACTCTGGAGTGCTCAGCTGAACATGAAAAAAAAATACTTTTAATTTAGCCCCAGAGTCTCCTTCTAAATGTTTTAATTTCCTTTATGGCCTCCGTTTTGTTGAAAAAGAAGAAATTGTTCCAACAATGATGTCTCTTTCTGGACTGTGTGTTTAGTATAATTATATACCCATGACTTATTTTGCTTCATCCTTGAGATGCACATTAGCTTCATTAATTTTGGATGGTTGACAACTAAGCAGTCATCTGTCTTGTAAATGTAATCCAATACTGCTGTAGAACTACATATCCCATGATGCCCAGTGTGCGAGAGGTTAAATAAGCGTAAAGGATTTGTAGTTCAGCTGGAAGGCTATATGTAAGGCTAAGCTCTGGACAATGTACGATGCTATCAGGCGTTCAGTTTCATTGTTATGAAACAATTGCCAATGTAAAATAATTAATGACAAGCAATATATTTGTATACTATTATGATTAAATAATTTTTTGCATAGAACACAACCTTTTCTATTCATGTACATGTTTTAACGGGAGCATATATATAATTCCCACACATTTTCTCTTCTTCATGCACACGCACAGTATATATTCTAAGTACTTTAAACTACATTTTCACTATAGGAAACCAAGTCATTAATCCGCTATCTTTTTCCTTGTAGGGATATTTTTGATATAATGATATTACATTTTGTAAGCATATCATGCTAACCCTATCGCACCTGCAGCAATTTTAGATATCTTTGAAATTGCTCCCAGAACATTCCCTCCAACTGCACAATAATATTTTCCAATGTTCTGTGGATTTCAGCATGAAATCTGTGAACTGTGATACCAGAAAAGTTAATGTTGGTAATAACACGCTGTTAACCTGATAAACACCAGGAAGATCTAGCACTGAATGCCGTCTTTGATTTAAACTGTATGATAAACTAAGATAAAAAGCTACAGAATAATTGGCTCATAATTGGCCATTTTCCAAAGTAGGTATAAAGCTTCAGGTTTAAACAGAAGTTCTGATCATACGCATACAAGAACCTATGTTGTTTGAATAATGTATGGTATTTGGTAAGGAACATTTTAAACTGTGGGTATTTAATAGACAAATTATATTTGGGGTACATTTTTGGAAGTATGTATTCTTGACAGGCACAAGTTTGGGAAACCCTGATTTAAAACATGGTTACTTCACTGAAAATCACATGGATTTGTCCATGAAAATATACATATACTTACTTTATATAATATACTTTTTATTTATAATTTTTTTTTATCATTAGTCTAAGTGACTGTTGTATTTACTTCCTAATACATTCTGGTAAAGACTTTAAAGTTTCACTATTACCAAAATAAGGAAGAAGCCATCTTGCTGTTCTATCAGTGCTTAGAAAAGACTATTTTTACAACCCTATTACTAGTGATATACCTTTTAAAAATGTTGTAGCATAATTAAGTTAAATTACCTACAAAACTACCTACAGCTGGGGATATTTAATTAGGTTCCTTTGGTGACCCACTGTTTGAAAGGTCCACAGGAATTAACTCATTGGAAAAAACACAGGGAATAAAGATGGCTGCTTTTGTGGCAGTACCTTAAGATAGGTTCTAAATGATTCCCACCATCTGGCTACTCTAGGAACATTTCTTTAACTTTACAGTGCTATTATTAAACCATCAGCCATCAGATTCTCAAAAATATTAAGAATTATCAGACTACCTGACCTCGCAAATCTGACCATTCACCTTGTGATGTAGTAGGGTGACCAGATGGACACATATGGAAAGGATACATTATAGGGTTAGATTTAAAGCCTAAGCTAAAACTTTTGTACGTGTCAAGGTTAAAGCAGTGACCTCCAAGTTTGTTTAATATGAAACACTGGTTCCTAAACACTTAGTTTCCAAATTGTATGATAAAAAAGATTTTATTTTTTTTTTAGAAAGAATATCGGCAGGGTGAAGTTCTTCTTTGGAAACCAACACAGTATGTTCTTCCCAGCATTGGGGGCAGGAATGAGAAAAAATGATTGAGCAGATGAAATGCAGGAACACAGCAGACACTAAAAGCATACAGAATGTCAGTGTTTATAACAGATCAATATTATCTGTAAAAGGTCATCAGTGTGATCACATCCAGCATTGGATTTTGCTTTTAAGGATGTACCGAAGCTAATAAGGAGGAATAGCTCTTTATTCAACTGTTTTAATGTTGTAGCATCTGCATGTCCTGTGGGAGTGCATGTGGGAAGAAAGCATTCATGTGCGGTGTGTTCTAAAAAGTAGTGATGCACCAATATCACAGATGGGTAGCTGGTCTGAATCGGCTCTATATGCTCTCTTAACTACACACATCTGGGGAAAGCAGGTGCTTAGTACAGCAGTCGAGTGTTGGAGAGGAATGAACCAGAACCAGCCTTTTCTGCTGTAAGAGTTACAATAAAAAATCATTTCCAGATGTGTTATGGAAGAAATATATAGGAAGCTAATATTCATCTGATTGAACATTTGACAGTGTCTGCTTAGTAGCTAATAAAACATGTAATTGTGCTGTTTTGTTTGGATTGTTTTCATATGTCTGTTAATTTATTGTAGTCGTCATTGCATCTTTTATTTTTCAAATGCAAAGATTCATAAAACAATTCCAGGATCAGTAGGGAATGTTAATAACTTAGGGAACTTACGATTTATTTTTTGACAACTCAAATATCTGAAGTATCTTGAATGGGGTCTGTTTCTTGAGTGTACATCGCGAATTACCGTATAGCTTAACGCTATATTCTTGATTATTAGTAATTTTTGAGTATTTGATTTAGACTTGATTTGATTTGTTTGATTTAGACTTAAAAAAGCTGAATGTTTTTTTTAATGGGATCCTAAATGATATAGGAAACAAGACACATAATTTTAGTGTGCTATTTAAAATGTGAAAAAAAACCATATTTATTTGTGGAATAATGACATTATTTTTATTTCACCTGAATAGAAATGAACATTTATAATCTGTGATAGAAAGTGCTACACATTTTTTTGTATAGCAAAAGTTTAGAATTACCATATCTCTGGATTTAACGTTATATCAATGGGTCTCCGCTGGCAGTCATTTAACATTTATACCACCAATATATTAGTGGATAATGATGTGAAACAATACATAATGTATTCCTTCTTGGGTTTTTAGCTATGCTTCATGACTAAACCCCAAATAGCAATTGTAGATTATAGACTGCGACTGCTAAAAAAAGCTATATTCAAATAAATACAAAATAAAATTCATTAGCGAGTTAATGGAAATGTTTTCAACCTACAATCCAGATCCAGACCAAAAAAATGTCTAGAATTTACGAGACACCTGAAAATAAGATAATAAAACACAGAAAGCTGAAATGAAACATAGTATGTCAGTGACAAGTTCATGTTTTAATGCAAACACAGTGGCATTATATAGGAATATAAATTATTATATTTCATATACTTATTTATTGCCATACTACATTCACAGTAACTTCCATAGGGATGGCATCCAATTCAATTATGTATTCCTACTTAAAAAAACTAAAGAGGGGGCTCAAAAACAGTTAAAGAAAAATATAACAAACAAGAGTTTAATATTTAAACACGCCACCGACATCGGATTTACCTTAATATTACACAGAAACCTTATAAAATTTGAGTATGTACTACTAGATCCAAATCAGATATGGTAATCCTTAGACCTTCTTACTAGAGTATACAAATCATAAAATAGAAAGCCAAACGATATGTGACATTGTGTAAAACCATAAATACATGTTTATTATACCACTTATGTAACACCACTTTCATTACAAAAAAATCAAAAGCATGCATACTTCCTTTGACTGTCTTAGGCAGATTTTGTTCTTTTCTTGCCTCTTCTTTCTTAGTCGACTTAGTATCAGCTCCGCTGACCAAGCCCCATGGAGCACTTCTTCAAAAGGTTGGTGCCTCCACGCAACCCTCTCCCACGATTAAAGGAAGGGGAGAGGCTGTCCACATGGTGCACGCTCTTTGGCGCAACTATTCTGGGAGGCCTGGTCAACGGAGCTGAGAACCTAGGAAAAGTGGACAAAGAAAGAAGGAAGAAGAAGAAGAGGCAAGAAAAGAAGCAGAGCTGCAGAAAAGGAGGCAGGGGCATGGAAGCTGAAGTTCTGAGAGACGCATATGCTTTCTAATTGCTGCACTTAACTTTGGAGGGCTTTTTCTACTACCACTACCACTTCTATGAAACACATTGCATCAGCTGGAAAGAAGAGTGCTCTTTCAAATACATCTGAGTTGATCATTTTTGTTGGTTCCCCTTAAAGAAAACATATGTTAAACTAGTTTCCTTTACTTGAACGGATCCAATAAAGTATGTAGGTTGCTGTGTGCAAAGTTTAATGTAATTGCGTAAAAACATACATATTGACATACATTGCCGCCATTGATACTCTAGTTCAAGCAAAACAAACATGAATTTAAGCATTTAATGCCACCCATGAAAAGTGTAGGTTACATTTAATTTGGTATATTCATTAAGCATCTTGAAGGATTGTGTTAAAAATCCAGTAAACTATTCGTAAAGTGCTTAGGATGACTGCAGGGAGCCCTATGAAGCCATACAGGAAAACAAATGCTCTACTTAAACAATCTCAACTTTTGTAATGTATTTATTAATTTTAGATTTGCATTATCCTCAAAACTCAATAATAAGAGTGTCTATTTGCCAGTGTATTATTTCTGTTTGCAAATGTATTAGCACCCAATGATGCATATCAAATATATTGTATATTGTATGGCATCTGTAACAATATAAATTATATGTTATAGGCATCATTGGTGTGCTGGCTTCTCTTTACATTCTAAGAGTGGTATAATGTTAATAGAATATTAGATGTATGATGCACAGCGCTAGTGCTACAATGGATATTGTAAAATAAAAGAAATCTTTTAAGTGCTGGAATGAGTAAAGTTTCATTGCTGCTTCATGAAATCTTTTCAATGATTCCTACAAACTCTATTCCCTGAGCTTCATTTCATTTACGTGAATGGCTCTTCATGGTGCATTAGTGCTTGTTCACTTCACCCTAGCGTCTGTCTGGCTACATAAAGTTCGGCTCTGTCTTCTTCCCTACGGTTATCCTCTAGCTTGGTGAATATACACATATGAAAATAATGCATCCTGGGAGAACGCAAAACTTGAAAAATTCACATTTGCAGAAAATTGTTTGTTCGTAGCAAACATATAGTGATAACTTATAGTGATAACCTTAAGGTTGTATGGCCAATCGTAAAGGGAAAGAGGTCTAGTGTTGCTGTTACGACATAGATAATAGTTTTCTGTAGCGTATCGCTCCAACATTTCCAGTGGCCAAGGTGCTACACCTTTGTTGAAAGGGTACGGCTAGAGGCGTGGCTTGAAGCAGCCAATCGGTTGGCAGAAGAGTGCTCCCATTGAAATCAATAGCAGCACTTTCCACACATGTGCACAGGGGTCCCTTTAAAAACGTGTATGAAGAACAATATGATTTGTATGGGCATTTATAAATAGAAACATTTGTAAGACAGTTTTATCGGCAAAGCTCCTTATGTTTTGCAGTAGTAAAAGACTGCAGTCTGGTATATTTAATGAGTTGTCCTCAAATACAATATAAGATAGTGTTCTATGCACTGGTTTATAAACAGAAATCACACAATTGGAAAGAATACAAAGAAGAGCAACAAACCAATAAAGGGAATGGAAAAATTTAATTATGGAAAGCGACCAGCCAAGCTTGGTCTGTTTACTTTGGAAAATAGACACTTAAGAGGTGATCTCATTACTATGTACAAGAATATTCAAGGTCAGTACAAGGACCTCTCTTGGGAAATGTTCATCCCTCAGGCATATATTTCATGGTTGTAATTTTCCTTGTAAACAAAATATTTATGATTTATTTGTGATTTCTAAAATACACAATCTGCCTCCAAATAAATGTCATCTATATTGTAAACAAATAATTAAACATAAACATTTTTTTATCTCCAATAACAGATGAACAAAAAATCATGATCTTATGTGATTTAACTGGTTGTGCCATTGAGATGACATTGTAAGCATCTTTGAGCATACTGGTAGTTACTGGGAGTAGCGCCGGATATGACATTATTATATTAGCATGAAATGCTGGCACCGCGTCCAAAGCAGAGGCCTCGCGGAGGAGAGAGCTGCGCCGGGTGGTTGCTGACCGCTTGGCGTCCCTCTCTCTCCTCCCTAGTGGCTACAAAAAATGAAAATTACGGCATTTCAATTGGGGGGCACACGGGGCACAGCATGATGTAGGGAGGTCATGGCCAACTCTGGCCCTCCCTGCCGACGCCGCTGCAGGGAGGGCCAGGACAGGGTCACCTTACCTGTCCGTTTTCATCACAGTGCTCAGTTTCAATAAGTCACGAGCTGTAATAGATACATAGATAGATATAGCTACAGACACAGCTCGCTGGGACAGTCAGAGGAGATCAGAGGATTTGCAGGACAGTGCCTAACATCAGGACTGTCCAGCAAAAAATATACCGTACTTCCACTGCAGAATTTTGCTGACTGCAGAAAACCTGTAAAAAGGCAGATGAAGCAAAGAAGGAGGACTGAGGAAGAAAAGGGTGGCAATTGGGAAACTGGAGGGGGGGCACTCGGAGAAGCACTGGGTTAATTAAGCCATATAAATAATAAAGAAACTCTGGGGCACCTTTTTTTTTTTTTTTTTTTTTTTTTTTTAACAAAAGGCTAGATGATAAGTGACAAAACCCCAGTCTAAAATGCTGTCTCGTATGACAGTTTTTGTTCACCATGCTAGCTATTCAGTATAAAAATATGAGATGAATGAGATGAATGGACTCCAGACATTATGGTGCAGTAATGATTAAATGCCATAATATCCATATGTATAGAGCATGTATTGTCTTTATAGACAACACAAGATAGAAAGGTAAGCCTGTAATAAATAAATAAACTACATATTTTTACTACTAAACATTAAAGCGTATTTAGTAAACCAGGAATACTTCAGCTGATCGACCAGTATGCTGTATGCGCTCATGTAAGCTTCTCCTGCAAGAAGGGGGAAGCTGCGCATGCATATTGTGTAGTTTGTGAGATGACTTTAGTTGGTATGATTTTTACATTTTACAACTGTCTTCTGCCTTTATCTTCTAATAATATTAACAAAATGCACATGCCAAGGCAAATTTATTATTGTCTAAATGTTGCAACATAGAATATAAAGTGAACGCGTGTCTTAGCAATTATCGCTCAGTCCTTATCACTATCCCATCTGCTACATGATCTCCCCTGTAGCTAGGAGCACAAATAAGCTGAGTGCATCACAAGCAAAAGCACCACATTTTATTAAAAAAGATAAAACGTTATAGGCTGTTACACTTACAAAATGGGAATGCTATCTAGAATGTAATCTAACTTTATAGTGAAAGTCGTTGTAAGTCAGAGGCTGTCTTTATATTCTATACCGACCCAGTTATATAAGTAGCCCATTTATGACCACAGGAAACACCACATCCATACCGTATATTCCGGCGTATAAGACGACTTTTTAACCCCCAAAAATCTTCTTAAAAGTGGGGGGTCGTCTTATACGCCGGGTACTTACCAAGCCGGAGGTTCCCGCGAAGCCACCAATCTCTTTAATCACTACGCGCCGGCTATTAATGCCGAGCGCAGGGATGCCGTCATGTCCCGGCGCCCGGCATCAATTGCCGGCGCGTAGTGATGAGGGAGCAGGGAAGCCCCAGGTCTGGCACTTCAGACCTCGGCTTTCCTGCTTTCTAATCACTACGCGCCGGCTATTGATGCCGAGCGCAGGGATGACGTCATGTCCCGGCGCTCGGCATCAATAGCCGGCGCGTAGTGATTAGAGAGCAGGGAAGCCGAGGTCTGAATTGCCAGACCTCGGGCTCCCACAACTGGATAGAAGACAGAAGATAAGGTAAGAAATGGGGAGAAAGGGGGGAGAACTGGTGTGTTTATATATATATACACTGGTGTGTGTGTATATATATATTATATATATATATATATATATACAACCCTGGTGGTTGTATATATATATATATCACACACACACTGTTTGTATATTATACTATATATATATATATATATAATATATACACACTGGTGTGTGTGTGTATATAATATATTATATTACCATGGTGTGGGTATCAATATATGTCATATATATTACATATATATATATTATATATGTGTGTGTGTGTGTGTGTGTGTGTAAGGGGAGTGTATGTATGTATATGTCTGTATAACAACCAGCAAATCACCGTTAAGGTACATCGCTTGCCGTGACTGGCTGGTTGTTGTACGCTGGGTAGAGGGGTAGTCTTATACGGCGAGTATAGTCCAAACTCTATATTTGGACTGTAAAAGTTGGGGGTCGTCTTATACGCCCAGTCGTCTTATACGCCGGAATATACGGTAGTTTTTTGTGATTCGTTTTTCCCCCAATACGGTGTGCAATTTTGCAATTAATGCCCTTTATAATGCACATCTTGAAAAGCCTGCAACATACTGATTTCCAGCAGTGACTTAATCTCTTTGATTTTATAAATGTGTCTGTGGTTTTTACACCTTTACCCACTAATACTGCTGTGTCCTTATTTAAGCAGCAAGAATAAAAAATAAGTAGTGTGCATAACGATTATTTGTTTAATTATATCTATAGTGCTTGTAAACATATTTGATATATTTAATTATTGTGGGAATATTATTTTTTTTTTAATCTCTGGTATCCTTTTTGACTAGTAATTTGTAAGATCAGGTTATAAACTCTAACCAAGACGCATGCACTTCAGCATCTCTGCTAAACACAGAATCTGTTACTAAAATGATAATAAAAAATACAATAATAAAAAAGAGCTAGTGTCAATTTACCATGCAGGTAGGTTGTTGGCTTCTATAGGATGATTCGATCCATGGTTCTTTGGATACATCTTCACTATGTCTACTGTAAAATGTCTACTTGATACATACTTTCTAAGCAGCCCATGCCTCTTCATATGTAGGATTTGGCTTTGAATTTAGTTCGGTTTTGTGACAAAAATGGTTGGTCCTTTAGAGGGATTTGCTGTGTACTGCCCTTAAATTACCAATAATGGCAGCTTTGGATAACAGAGGTCAAACGTATTCTTTCTTTATATGTGTTAATACTTTTTCAATCTACTTAATAGAATGTGTAGAATATGTTAAAATTATTTTAACTGACCAATAAATGACTTTATATAAAGCCCCTAGTTCCTTTGTATGTTGTAAAAAAAACATTACATTCCGTGAGTTTAGCTTTTCGTTTGAAGTGATTTCCACAGAGGATTGTACGAAAAGGGACACATTTTCGAGTTTAAGTCCCATTGGAGAGCTATGCTTTTTAATAATGCAAAACCTGAAATAATGAGTTTTCATTATAACACTGAGATTTGATTTGCAAAGACTTGCATTTGATTAAAGTTCATATGGCGGTAAAAGAACATCAATTTTTGTAGAAGATCTTGAGCATGCATGGAGAGAGGTTCAGTGTGAATGTGCAGACATAAAACAACTCACTTTTACAAACACTGCCCTACTAAATCTTAAGAACGTGTTATAAAATGAATGGTAAGATTCAGGAGCGCCTTGCACTTTAAGACCAGCTGCCGTCTGACCATGCAAATGCAGCCAATGGTTGGATTTGCACGGCCGCACATAGTGTTCGACCAGGCATACCCAGCTGCTTACAATAAACACCAGGTGACTGCGCTTTTCACACCCATCAATTATCTAGCAATACCCAGTTGCTGGCTGCACAATGCAGCTGGAGTGGCAGATCGAGTGAATGTGTGGCACGGTCGGCCAGCGGCCTACTGGCCATTGGACCAGTGTCCTGGATGGCCATTCAAGGCTTGGTAAAATTAGGTTGGCATCGTTCAGTTTGTGATGTCTCTGAGATATATATCATTTTCGTTGCCCTCCACAGTCCATTATTTCTGCATTCAAACAATAATAGGTCTATAAACAATACTTATGCACCTAAAAGTAATACATTATTTTTCAGTGTTTCTTCCTTTCTTAATTATATTTAAATTGTCTTATATTATTGTGTTGTGCTTTTTGTAAAACTCTACATTGCTACATGCATAGAGATTTCCTTAAATTTCTCCCTCCGATTTAGTATGGAGAAAAATAGGTCCATCAGCTTCCCAGCCAGATTTTGAGCAGCCATTTATTTAATACTTCCTAATTTAAATGGACTCATTGGATACATTATCATGTATTTAAGACACTTAATGTATTTCAATGTTTTGCTCATAATTCCTAGATATTAGCAGATATTCAGAGATATTTCATCTCTGCTTTTCACTTTTTTATATTTGGACTTTATATAGCACCCACGAGTCTTCATAAAGCTACAGTTTAGGCCTTATTAAGTGAAGTATTCTGCGGTTTGGAACATAGAAATAACTGTCATCACCATCAAAGGCAGTCAGAGCCAAGATTATGAATCATGTTGGCAAAAGAGAAAAATCACTAGGAAAAGAACAGCAGGGTGTTTCCAACAAGAACACTGTATAACTCATTTAAGTACCTGGTTTGTTCCTGGATACTCTAAATTGGTTCTATCTAATAACTAGTAGAATTTTCGTATCTGTAGATGGATATTTTTTCCTTATTTCCATAGCTACAGTTACAAGGGTTGGAAAAACAAAAGCAAAAAAAACATAAAACTTTCAAGCACATAACAATTTTACCTAGAAAAAGGGTGAAAGAAATCATAGGCGTTCAAAATAATACATGTTTCCGCTTTTAAATCACAATGCGTACCTATGAATTCTTGCCAGCTTAACGGACAGCATTATCGCTTTTTCTTTTATAACTATATGGAGCTTTATAGATGCTATAAATTAATTGTGTGTATTTTCTGTAGCAATGATATATACTTCAGGCTCCCAGATGAACTACTTTGGTGTATTTAATACGTTTTTCTTCATGTTGGTTTCATTTTGTATAGTGTAGCTAAATGCAAATTAAAAAGACAGGCAAGTATGCAATTAACTTTGCTGGACCTAGAAACAAGAGCAGAAATCCAGAAATCCTTAGCTGATTTGCAAATTAAGAGCTCAAAGCGGAATTGAAAGCTTTTTTGAGACTAACATAATCACTTCAACATCGGTTACGGCCTGTGTTCATTTGAAAAAGGCTGCATGTGTAGTAAAACCATTTTGAAATTGAAATGGGAGTAAAAAAATAAAATAAAACCAATGAAATGCCTTCAGTTCTTCAGAATCTAAACACTATATGCTGAAGCCTGGAATCTACTTCTACTGGAAATAACAGTAAGTACCTTCACTCAAATATTTTGTAGTTTCCACAATCTATTCTCCATAATAGCTTGGCTCTTTTTTTCCCCAAAATGTGAACTGTCAACTCATTTTAAAATGCAGTGACATCATTAAGACCACAGTATATTATTATAATATAAAGTACTTCGTAACTAGAATAGTAACCACATATGACTGTAGAAGGCTGGATAGTGACCTCATATCGTGGTGAAATGCCTGCTTTGACATTCCCAGACAATGAACTCAATCGAAGTGACTCCATAGGTTGGTCACTGACCAGATCTACCAAAATTTGGAATAGTCAGAAAGGGACAATTTTCGTTTTGGGTGGGTGTAGTCATGGTCAATGGGCAAGGTTTGAACAATACGTTTCATATGACTTTATGACCCCCTTGTCATATACATTATTGTGACTCTTAGGGCTACAGAACATCATGATACACTCAAAAAAGGCAAAACACTTTGAGCTGCTGGGATATTGGGGAGAAAAGAGGGATATAGTGATCTGGATCCCAAGGAGGGCTTGTCTCTTTTGAAGAAGGACATTTTAGATGTATACATACATATATATATATATATATATATATATATATATATATATATATATATATATATATTGATAGAAAACGTTGGAATTGGACAGTGATCTTATATCTTAGCCGAGTGTCTGGTTTGAGAATTACTGACATTATGGACTGCCTTATTTTTAGTACAGCAACATCTTTTATGCTGGGTTGAGCTTTGATGAAAATGTCTATACGAAGTAATGTTTTTTTTATGTAAACATTATTCTTGCATTGATATACATAACATGATTTACCTTATAAAATAACTCAATATCGCTTTATTCCATAAGCCATATTTTCTGGATGTCATTACCATATTTAGTTGTATATTTTTTTCCTCATTTTTTAAAATTTTTGTAAAAATATGTTCAGTTTTTAGTACTCAACTTTTTTAAAATAAGTACAGTTTCTTAGGGTTTGCATTAAATATGTTTTTGTGAAAACACAAATCTGTAAATACCTTGAATCTTTGCATCTTTGTATATATATAGCCAAAAGACAGAGAAATTATTTGCATTTTTTTTTCTAAGCAGCACAATTGATTAAAATGTTCAAACGATAATTACATAAAAATGTAGACTGTGATAGCAGATAAGCACCATTCAGCTCATCTAGTACCTATAATCAATAATGACATTTATTGAGAAGTTGGTGAACTGTAGGGTCTCCAACTGTATATCAGGGAAGGTGTGTGAAATATGAAATCACACACTTTTATTTCTGACTTTTTATTATTTATTGTGTTTTTCTACCAACCACAAAATGATTCCACAGTCAAAGAAAAATACATACATGGTATCAGCCACCCGGGGTTACTTTTCCTGTGGATTTTATGTTTAGTTTCAATGTTACTGATTTCGTTTGCGTTGCTGATGATGATGATTGACAGTTATGTATTAATTTTTGCTTCATACGTTTTGTTAAAACAGTTCAATAGTTAATATCACTCTACATAGAAAATATTGGCACTGAATTTGCCATTTGTTCTAAAACTAATGGCCGAACAATTAGTTTAACTAATTTAAACCTGTACTGGTACTAGGAGTACAAAAGGAATCCATTTCTTTTTATGTATTTATGTATGTTTTATTTATTACACTTTTCAATTCACACTATAATGAAGGAGAGGTACGCTAAGTGCAGTTTTAAAGTGTGTTGTAAAATAGACATCAATACATTAGAGGTTTCCTGCCCTTTAGAGCTTACAGTTTAATGTTGCATATTACAAATGTGTAAAGCCGTCCATTTGGTTTTCTAATTACTTTGTAAATATATTGATCACTGTAACTGATTTGTGTCGCTCATAGCCTTTATCTGTATTTAGGTCACAATTTGTTAGCAACATCAAGACTTTGCTTCTTCTTACAGCTCGCTAGTCTGTTACTTTAGCATTTGACTCCAAACTGCGTCTCACTCAGCTGTAAGGTTTTTTTTAATGAATCAAGCGCTATTAAACTGCCTCTGAAATGCATGAAGAAACTTTTTTAATTTTTATAAAATGTTTATGGTTTTCACCAAATGTGAAGAATAATCATTACAAAACTCCTGAAATCACTAAGATTCTACCATTTGGTACAGACGTATGTAGAGCATATTTGTTCTTTAGACAGCCTTTACTGCAGACATGATTTCCACAACAAATCGTATAAGTGATTAATCAAACTAGGGTACTTGCTAACACCAATCAAATCAATAAGAGTTACGACTCAAATATCAGTGCTAACAGGCAGCACATTTAATGAATCAGTTCCATAGTTCCCTTGGTGAAGCATTGCCAATGATCTGTGTGCGCCCTTGTTTTTTTTTAATGCAGAATTTGTCTCTGCAATCCATTGTTATCAATACAGGTCCTGAAGTAAGTATTCACAACAAGTCTGTTTCCCTGTAAGTGGAAAGTGTTAATCTGCTTTAGAAGTATTAAGCCCAAAGAATTCTAACTGGTACATTAAAAATTACCCAAATCAGACCATCGCCCAATCAAGAACTGTTAACACAGGAGAATGCAACATAAATAAACACATGTTTAAGAAGGTTTCATTTCAATATATATATATATATAATACTCACACACAAAAGATGGACACCTTCATTCAGGTGAGGGAGCCTATTATAAAAAAACTCAAGTCCTGTAGAATTTTCTTTACTGTTTATTTAAGTTGTTTTCTTCAGAACAGAGATGACCATTTTTATTTTATTTTTTTAGGTAATAAACAAATACCCACTTTGGTGATGTGGCTCAATGGATCATAAAATATATGTCCTGTATTGATTTTACAAATAAATAATAAATAATTAACTACTAAATACTCATTCAGTCTTCTTGTATGACATTTTTTTCCCAACAGACAGCGGCTAGACCCCTGCAAATAGTATTTCCCTGCATTGCCCTGTCTAAGTGTAAAGTGCCTTAATACTTTGCACAGGGCAACCTCTCCAGAGGCTATGGCTACCTTTGTAGAGTTTTGGATGCTGAATTCTGCTGGCAACGTAGAATTAAATCTGTTCTTTTACAGCTATTTAAAAAGCTAATATTTAGTAGGACTTTTTCCCTATATTTCTTTTCTATTTTGGTGAATGCAGTACATTGGCAAATAATCAAGGGCCAGACATGGTACATTTCTTCTAGAAGATGATCTGAAATGATCCTTTACCCAAAAAGCTTTACCTGAAAAACCACAACACACCCTCCAGATCCTCGCTGATGTTATATATTTATATATAAGTTATATAGTTTTGTATGAGCCACCTTGCTATGAACTGTAATGATGATAAGCTGCTTTTGTGTAGTCATAGGGAACTTGATATACCAGCATCCATGTTATTCCCTTTTTATGCCTCCATTCTCATTTTGCTGAACAAAATATAAAGAGTCTGGTGACTATAGATGAGGACCAAGGGACAACTCCTGACACAAGTTTGGCACCTGCTGACTCTTGCACACTTGCCTAATTAGGACCATGCTTCACTACACGGTGGTAGCCTGTGGTGTGATTTTTATTCATTGTCCCCATATAACCACTCCTGTGTCACCTTTGACCTTCTGTAAAGACACATATATTAATGGGGATCTGCAAATGTTTTATTTAGGTAGATGCTATGACATACGCAATTTATTATTGATATGTTATTATAAATTATTGTATATGGAGTGCATAGGCTTCTATTAAAACAGCCAACAATTTTAGGTAATTGATGTAGGCGATTTCGTAAGATGAGAATAGGGCTTTATATTTATTAGCTAGTTAATAAGGATAATTTATTTATATTAAATTACAGTATTAATCCACAAATTAATCTCATGTGTGAAATTACCATTTAATTTACAGCAGCAGCGAGCATACAAATCTAATTAGCATACAATATGATCTGAATCATATTTTAGATCTATTCACAAAATGCCTACAGTTTAAATATAGAGATATAAAAAAAAAATGTCAACAATGGAATAATAAATATTTCAAACTGTTGAAATGAAAATATACTTTAAAATCGTGGTATTAAACAACAATATTTAAATTAAGTTTCATAAATAAATTCTTTCTTTGTATTGTAATAATTAAAAAGTAAAAAAGAACGCTCCGAGTAAATCTTAGTTACGCCATTAATTATATTGATTTTAACATAATAAACGACATATGACTTTCCTGGAATAGCTTACTGAAAATTTATTAGTTCCTTATGGATTGTAAAAATGCCAAAGTTGTGTACCTACAGTCTTCACAATCTTCTGGGTTAGGTTCCAAAGAAAATGCATGTAAGCAGCTGAAATAAATTGGGTCTTGTTCACAACCTAAGGTTTTAAATCCAATATTGATTATATAGAGATGACCATGCATGCAGGTTTAAATAATTTGGTGAGTTTTCTTTATATGCACATGGAGAGGCTCATTAGATCCTCTCATTTCTGAGCCAGTACCGGGGCTGACCGAAGAGGAGCATAATGCATGGGTGCAGATCATACCTGGGAACTTCTGAGCTCTGGCAACCCGCTGATGTCGGGGGACGTCCCCGTCGACATCGCGGCAAACACCCCCATTTAAAGGGGAAATGGGCGGGGAATGGGGCGTGTCAAGACTCCATTCCCGTGACCTGGAGGATTCGGTTGTTGAACCGGTGGAGCTATGTTTGGCCGAACACATTTTCTGCAAGCTAAGTAGCTTTCGGGCAGGGAAGAGGGCAAATGTATCCCTCCATAAATTTGCAAGAGGACCACACAAAAATGTAAAAGGATCACTCAGCAATCATATGAATTTCATATGATGGTTGGCGTTTCCCTTTAAATCCATTGATGTCCTAAACTTTGAAACTATGGGGATTATAGCTCTGTAAGGAGGTAGGCAATAGCCACGATTGTAATTATTGCTTTAATCTGGATTTCACAATTTTTTTACAGAAATCCTAGTCCATTTAAGTACAACAAAGTATATTCCTGTTTTCATGCGAACAAGAGGCATACATTGTTAACTTTTTATGCCTAACCATAGTCTGGAAGGTTCTGATTAAGGGAATTTATGATACTTTAAGGTTCCATTCAGTGAAACTAAATGGGAAATTTATCTATAACAATATTCTAACTTAATACATTTTACAGAACGTGCCTATAATAGATTGTGGTGAGGTTGTTCAAATGGAATGGAACATGGGCTAGCACAATTTAACACAAACATTTCCATTTCACAGTCCAGACCAGAAGCTCTCCACCAACTTAAAAAATCCCTATTTATAAGACATGATGAATGTACATCATTCTATTACGTATGTATCTTGTGTCTTTAAACATTAAACAGTAGTTAGTATTGGCTAGCAGAATCACATTGAAATAAGAGTAAACATATCTGTACTACACTTCCAGTGGCTTGAATATAGCTAGAGGGATTAGATAAATCCTTAAAATCCCTCGGTAATAAATTCTTAAAGTTTGTACCTAGCCAAGCTAAAAAAGTTATGCAGACAGTAGAAAAATACTGCGCTAATGGGAAGGATGTTGGAAAATATGTAAGGTTTGACGAGACCTTATTTTTAATGTTAGTAGCTTTCCATTAAGAAACTACTTAATAGCATGCCTAACAAACAGTTATTCCTGAAAATGAAGTGTTGATTGCTTATAAACTTGAAAGATATAACCGTATTAGAGATACAGTGTAGCCACTCATTTTTGATATATATATATTTTTTTAATTATTCAGAATCATGTCCTCGTGATAGACCTTAGTAAGGAAAACATCAATAGTACTCCAATGCAACTGTCTCAGCAGGGGTGCAGTGGTATACGAACAGACCTCTCAGGATCATAGTGCATAAAAACTAGCATTTTAGGCCAGCAATTCACAAGCAATTAAGTGGGTAGGTGCTGCACACCAATTGAAAAACCTTGTGGTAACATTTGTCAGCGTTGCAAGCGCTTTGATCCTTGCTGTGTATTGAGACAGGAGGTTGCTGAGCACTGAGAGAAAAGTTGCACTTTTGTGAGCATTGTTATAAAAAATCTGAGAATGTAAATTCTATAAAAGAAAGTAGGATGGATTTCTGTCAATATAATGTAGTCAAGACTGCTTGGAGACTGTTCATCCATAATAGAGGAAGAATTCTTCATGGTAGGAATGACCCAGGACTACTGACTGAACCCATGTTGCAGCTCATGTGAGAAATGTCACCTGTCCTTGGGTGTCTTGGGAAAGGGACAGTTGAGTGTTGGTCATTATGTTGGATATACACTACTGTCTTTTTATTTTCCACTATTTATACATAACATGAAGGATAAATTACACATACAAAATTAAAGAGTTTATATTTAGCTTATAGTTTGTATTGTTCTAAAGCAAAGACTTAGAAAACCTAAGTGACCGTAATCATTCATTCATTCTAGTCCTCCAGTGTCATTCATTTTCGAAGCTGCAAGGTTTTAACAGCATTTAAATAAACCACTTTTCACCTTAAGACATGGAAAGATATTCTTGTCCTTTGCCAAAGGAATTTAGATTCCTTTAAAACTAAAACATTTAAAATACTATAAAATCATAATAATAATAGAAGTCCAGAATTCTCTCATCTTCTGTTACATCCTTTCAACATATAAAACAATGCATCTTAATCTGAATATATAAACTCATTGATTCTAGAGCCTAACATTTCAAACTGCCTATATTCCATTCCATTCCATAGCACGTTCTTGTTATAATTTCTTAGTTGTATTTGAATATTCTGATTCATAATTCAATGCTCCTGACTAAAAGCAAATGAATGACTGTTCACAGTCTAAATCCGTGTAAGCCGGAAACAACAGTATCGCCTAATAATATCCTAATGTATGATGTGAGGAAGCTCAAACCCCTTAACCACCAATTAGATCAATGGAAAAATATGAAACAACATTGAAGCGTTCTGACAGCCCATGGAAATGCTGATTACAGCCGGATGGGAAGCTTGCAACAACCTTTCCAGATTACCTAGATAAACGCCTACGAAACTTTAAGACCTGTGTATGGATGCTGGTTGAACTACAACACAGCGCTAAGGAGCGAAGGGTATTTGGAGAGAGGCAGAGAGAGTTGCACGTCACAAACTTTAATTTGAACAGTTTCATTGGTGACCGACGGCATTTTGTAAAATAGGGGTGATATGTGTGCATTTGAAAGTCATGATGGAAATTGTAAGTGGGGTTAAAACATGCTTAGTATTGTGTAAGTAGTGCAAGAGTAGCGGTGTGGCTGATATGTTATTGAAAGGGTTAATGTTTGATTGTGCTATGAGGTTTAGTCAGTCCATTGAATTACTTACTGTGTATTTTGTTACACTGTTCAGGCCAACTAAGGTTAAGTCATTGAATAAAGGCCATTATGTTGTGTTTTTTACATTAATTGGACTATTAAACCTATGACCCTGCAAGATTTCTGATCTCTTTATTAACTATGATTATTTAATAATCATTGCTTGTATTTCTTCTTGCAGCAAACATAAATATAAAAGATACCCATATTCTACAGACTTTAGATTCCATAAGAACCATAAGACCTGAAGCACACTGCATTTATTAATTGTAAGAAGTAAACATATGACTAAAAGGATAATCATATTGATTATTCAAATTTGGTAATATAATTATAGATGTGATTTTTTTTTTAGCATTCCAGTAGCTCTTCTATTTCTGTGCATTCAATCCTTCACTCTCCACTAATTTTTAATGCTTCCTCACTCCTTGTGTTTATTATATTTTGGACAGTGAGTGGTGTGGTATGAAAAGTGGACTAAATCCATTATAGTGAACATGTGAAAGGCATATGTGTGCCCTGAATATAAAACAAGTGTTATGTTGTAATGTTGTACATGACTATTGTAGCTGGAAATGGCTGATTTGAATGGAATATCTTCATAGGCTTACAGAGACTGTTTATTAGTAGCCATCATTCATGTGGTCCACTGGAATTGGAATGTTGTGTTTGCTAATTAGAAAACCCTTTTGCAATTAGGTTGGAACTCTTGTGTGTGTTGTATATTAATTATACTATTTATATATTAATATATTACATACACACCACATCACAGTTCATATTTATATATATATAATATATATTTTATATATATAATATATATATATAGTACTGTGCAACGGTGACCAGGAGAAAAATCGAAATCAAATCAATATTTGATGTGACCACCATTTGCCTTCAAAACAGCATCAATTCTAGGTATGCTTGTCAGGGATTTTGTTTCACTGTAAATATAGATAATTCTTTTTTCTGTAACAGAGAAGCAGAAAGAGGTAAACACCTAATTCCCCTAACTGGGAACTTCCTAGAGTGAGACCCACTCTTCTAGTAAGGTATAATACGTACCTGAATATGTACTACCCGCAAATAAAATATGTACAAAATGTGATTCTAATGCAAAATGTTAAAAGTTGTCCAAAGTACCCAGAGGAATGTTCTTTGTGATTAGAGCTTTCCATGTTTTGCCAGATTCAATTTCTATACATGTAACCCCAATAGTGTTGGTGGCTTTGTGGGTATTTAAAAGATATGGCCACAAGAAGATATGGTAATTATGGCTGTTCAATTTGAGAAGAAATGAACAAAGATGATGATAAAATGACTCACCAAATGCTCATTTGATATGTTTCACTTTAAAATCATATATCACACATCAACCTGTCTGTATATACTTGATAGAAATGTGGAAAAATAAAAATATTTTTGGTTTTCTTCTGCTGAGCTTTTTCAAGATGCAAACAGATATGTATATAATATGTGTGTATGTGTATTAGAAATGCATAAACCATGGCTACTCGATCCAATTCACAAGTTCCCAGTAGAAGACGTAAAATAGCTAGATGTACAGTACAATCTAGAGAAAGGTTGATATTGAATTCAAAAGAGCAAAAGTTCAATCATAAATGATTCCATTGCAGCACAGAGCTCTCAAGCTTTTAACTAAATTGCCAGAGATAAAATATGCCTTAGTCCTTTTTATGACTTTGACTTCAGCGTTATATATCTTGTTCAGTATTAGCCAATGTTATATCACTACTACAGAATATATATAGGGAAGCATTATCATTATTAACTGACAAGAACAGATAGAATAGAATGACTATATGCATACTCTTAACTCGTAGTGTGTGTGTATTTTTACAAAGAAAATAGAAAAAAAAGGGGTTTTTGTTTTCATTTTTACTATTTTGTGTACATTTGTTTCTCTTATTATTTTTGTCAGGTATACTTCAGAGCAGAAGGCTGTATCTCCCATTATATCTAGCCAGCAGCTGGGTTATAGTGTTTATTGTGTAAAGATTGGCTCGCACAATATGCATTGCAAAACAAATACAATTATGTACCAATTTTGTGTTGGTCAAAAAGGGAGTTCCAAAAAAGATCTAGTGCTAAAATACAAAAGTGAATGTTAGATGCATATAATATGAACTATTTAATATTATTTAATAAATGCATGAAACCACAGCTTCTTATTTATTTCAAATTATTATTTCAAATATGAACTTTTATGAACTTATATGAAATGTTCATATAACAAGAGCACACCCGAGTGATGCCCATGACAAGTAGGTACAAAAACAACTCATGTGGCTGGGGGCTCCAGATATTTTTTGTGTGATTGCGATGATTGCTAAAGCCCTAAATACCTTTACCCAGCTGTGCTTCAATTTACCAAAACTCCAGTGAGTGCCGCTTTAGTGGTGCATCTTGGCCAGGGGTGTCCAAACTGCGGCCCT